>JAULBS010007431.1:0-11291 GCA_032355785.1 Symmetromphalus regularis | reverse complement strand
TATTATTTTTAAAATATTGATAATAAGCGAGATGCAGTGGTTATGTAAGTAGTTGAATGAAGTATTTCTATGGACAACTCAAATGTTTATATTTGAAATTAATTCTTTGTTTGGAAATTAATTAGGTCAAGGGTCTGTGGGACTATGTGTCATAATGCTATTGACGTAGCATATGAACTTTACATGGAAGCCTAGCAATGTATCTTACTGCTATCTTTCTGCTGGATAAGTTAGATGTACATTGCGATTGTTCTCTCTAGAAATAGAGCAAACAACATTTAATTATCATTTTATTGTTTATATTATATGTATTATACTGTTTAAACTTTTATCTTTTTAATATATCTTATCTTTATTTTTATACAGCACAATGCGGGACCTAAGCCATCCCAAAGACGTTCATGCTGCATCAAAAAATTATATTAAATCACTTGAAAATAGATTTGAAAAAATTCATAACAAAATATCGAATGCCATTAGAATGGACGATGTGTGGATTCAGGCAAACAATATCAAAAAGAGACAAAAGACAAGTAGCAAAAATGCTAACAGGAATATAACAGTTCTTTATCCACATCCACCATCTAACGTTCCCAAAAACAACTTAAGGGAATTTCAAAAACTGAAAGTGGTTCCGTTTAAAGAACCAACATTGCATTCCACCGACAATTTCAAACATTTTCCGGAGCTAATTTCTAGCCCCCGACGATGTGCGGATTCAGACAAACAATGTCAAAAAGAGACAGAAGACAGTTAGTAAAAATGCTAACAGGAATTTAACAACAGTTGTTTATCCACATCCACCGTCTTATGCTCCAAAGAACAACTTAAGAAGGAGATTTCAAAATCTGAAAGTGGTTCTGTCTAAAGAATCAACATGGAATTTGGATTCCACTGACACATTCAAACATTTTCCTGAGCTAATTTCAAGCTCCCCTAAGAGCTTCCAGGAAATCTAATGCAGAGACAAAGCAATCTCAGTTAAAATTACCCAGTATGGCAAAATATGTTTCAGTGTTTTGAGAACCAAGGCTCCACTTGACTGTGATATAGGCCTACGCTATGAAGATATTTTACCAGATAGCAGATTAGAAAATCCATCATTTGAAGAAGTCAAAGGAAAAGCCATTGATAAATGTCAAAGAATGACAACTGTGCTTTTCTTTTTATTAAACCTTCATGTGCTGCTTTTTGTCAGGCTTGATACAATTTTAACTGAGTCTAATAAAATGACAATGCCAGTTAAAAAACATTTTGGTTTAGTAATTCTAGTTTCATACCCTGTAAAAGGTTATTTTCCCTTGTACTGTTTTAGTCTGTTTAGTCTAATGTTGTACTTTTGTATTTCAGTTTATGGAATAGCAGATCAGCACACAAGTTCCGAAGATGGAATAGCAGACCAGTGCACCAGTTCCAAAGACGGAATAGCAGACCAGTGTACCAGTTCCGATGACGGAATAGCAGACCAGCACACCAGTTACGATGACGGAATAGCAGACCAGCGCAGAAGTTCCAATGACGGAATAGTACACAGAAAAACCAGTCCCGATGACGGAATAATAGAGAGATGCTCCAGTCCAGACTCCATCGAGTTCGCAAGCAGTAAACTCTCGTCAACAGATGACAGCCGCTCCTTCACCACGTCGCGAACTGCCGGCCAGGGCAGTGAGGATGCGCTGTAGACTGTGCCCGCCTCAGGTGATGGGACACCGAGTGAGTACCCGGAGGATGAGACATCCGCAGAGCCGGACCACTCGTGAGGCAGATTTGTCATCGGAAACTGTGACCGGGTTGTCCATGATCACGGAGCGTTCCACACAGTACCGCAGTTCATCCGAGGAGAGAGGCTAAGAGAACTACATGCTGTCAGGAAGCTCCATGGAGGGGTGGAGTTGGACCTTCGCCTGGGTGGAAGTCCATGCGAATAGTACGTGATCAGAAGAAGACAAAGATCTAAATGATCTTCTCGGATGACTACAACAGCCCTTTTCAGGGCTACTCGCCCATTTTTTCCAAATTAAATAATTTATACATGTATACTTTGTGATTTAATTTTTTTTTTAAATTGTATATATATATATATATAAATATTTTTAAAATAAATTAAATAATTTAAAAAAACCCCACACTTTATATACTTTTTCATTAATATACTTTGTCATTAATATACTTTGTCATTAATATACTTTGAGATTTACATACTTTGTATTCCACCATATATTCCATCATACAATGATATATACATTTTATACATGAAGAAATGTCATTCTATAATATCATGTAAGACATTTACATTCATATTGTATGTTATTTTCAAAGGTGAATAAACATTTTAGTCATATGCTGAAATTTCCTGTACGATGTTTGGGTGGCGTGACTGATCCACTACCCATTCAGTTTGAAGTTAAGCATATAAATTTTATATTTTATGTTATTTTCTTAGATGAATAAACATTTTAGTCATATTCTGATATTTCCTTTAAGATGTTTGGATGGTGCAACAGATCCACTACCCATTCAATTGAAGCTATCTTGCATTGCAATTATTTACATTGACAAATGTCACATACTATAATATCATGTTTACCAAATTAACTATAAAAATTTGATGATCACCAATTCATAATAAAGGAAACGGTTCAGATTTGATCTGGGACAGATAGGGAACATGGATGAGACACCCATGACTTTTGACATGCCTGGGAATAGAACAGTGGACAGAAATGGGGTGCACACGGTCCAAGTGAAGACAAGTGTTGCCGAAAAACAATATTTCACAGTGGTCCTTGCATGTATGGCTGACGGAACCAAACTAAAGCCGAAGGTAATTTTAAAAAGAAAGACGATGCCAAAAGATAAGTTCCCGAAAGGTGTTGTAATTGCTGTTAATGAGAAAGGGTGGATGAATGAGTTGCCTATCCTGCAGTGGCTGAGAGATGTTTGGATGACAAAACCTTGTTGTCTACATACATGCAGGTCACTTCTAGCGTGGCACATGTTTCAAGCCCATTTGACGGATCTCGTGAAATCAAAGTTAAAACATATGAACATTCGACAGGCAGTAATTCCCGGGCGATGCACGTCCGTGTTACAACCACTGGACGTGAGCTTGAACAAGCCGTTAAAGTCAAATGTTAGAGCTGCCTGAAATGACTGGATGGTTAATGGTGAGCAGAGCTACACGAAAACGGGAAGCAGGTGGAAAGCACCCCTTCCAGTGGGTGAAAGACTCATGGGACCAGATCCCATGTTCCATGGTGTCATACAGCTTTTTAAAGACGGGTATTTCTAATGCCATGGATGGATAGGAAGATGACGCCCTCTTTGCCGAATATCTGCTTAACAGCGCGACATCTGCAGAAACAACTGAGACAGAGGTCGCCGAAAACAGCAAAGACTCAGTGATTTTGAATACTACGACAACATAGATAATGCTATCTGGTCCATAATTTCGGCAGAGGATTCTAATTCCAATTTTGACAGATTTCAAACATCAGACGTTCCTTCTAATTACAGTGAATAACAATTTGTGAAAAAATTTTTTGTAAATGTGTCACTTGACTTGATTATGAATAATAATTTTAAAAGACACATATCAACACTTTTTGGATGGGGGATGCCTACATAATTATTCTCCACCCATTTATTGTCTCAAAAAATTGAAATTAAAATGCCTAAATATGAATCTTTTCCGGTATTTCTCTTTATGATATCAATGTAACACTTAGCCATATGGTTTTGACATAAATATATTCATCTATGCCCTCCCCTCCTTCAAGGAAGCGATTGTCACCTTTGGTTTGTTATACAGTAACATATTAAATATTTGTTTTAAAAAAATACAGTTTCATGCCAGTTTGTATCTGACATTAACCCTCATATAATTGCAGGTGTTGAACTTCGGTGTTTGGGGGGCATGGCTATTACTGCCTTGGATTCCTAGGAATCAAGAGGGCACCAAGGCAATTTTGAGGACATATCAGGGGCAGAACAGTAAATGTGTTTCCTATGGGGCAAGCAGGACAAAAGGGTACAGCAGTATTTGCCTCTGTTAGAAATGATTGACAGGGCATTGGTACACAATTATTACACTCGTGCAATGTATAAATAAGGATTGACTATGAGTGCACACAAATAAGGTGTAAACAAATGTTATTACACACAAGCAATGTATAAATAAGGATTAACTATGAGTGCACATAAATAAGGTGTACATAAATGTTATTACACACAAGCAATGTATAAATAAGGATTGACTATGAGTGCACATAAATAACGTGTACACAAATGTTATTACACACAAGAAATGTATTAATCAGTTTTGGCTATTTTCCATTCCAACCAGTGGTCCACAACTGGTTCATCAAAGGCCATGTATGGCGCATATAAAAGACCCCTTGCTGCTTATTGGAAAGAACTGCCTATGAGGTGGCAGCATGTTTCCTCTAAATAAATATGTCCAGAATGACCATATGATTTGACGTCCCAATAGCCGATAAGATAAAAATCAATGTGCTCTAGAGGCGTTAAATAAAACAAACCTTTTACTTTTATTATGTATTAACCAAGGATTGACTATAAGTACACAAGTACGGTGTTATTAATCAAAATTTGACTACTTTAAGTTAACGTAATTAGTTTACATAAATAAGATTAACACAAATGTTATTAAA
Organism: Symmetromphalus regularis; assembly: GCA_032355785.1. Lineage (NCBI taxonomy): Eukaryota > Metazoa > Mollusca > Gastropoda > Neomphalida > Neomphalidae > Symmetromphalus > Symmetromphalus regularis. The sequence continues at coordinate 6,618 of JAULBS010007431.1, read as the reverse complement.
CCATATACAGATTTCAATATGTATATAAAGTAGGAATTGTAATTCAACTAATACACAAATGTTACAGTGTTGTAAAAATAGTAATTAACACAAGTAACAAAGCTTACAATTACGGTACATTGTACATTAACAAATGTATGCATGCACGAACACACACATTAATTAATATGTTGTTAAATAATAAATAACATTAGATAAATAAACATCAGGCCTCCCAGTCACTTGTACATATTAAAATATAAGAAATATAGCAATTTGCATGCCAAAATATAGGTTTTGAGGTCAAATATAAAAGTTTCACAGGAATTTTGAGGTCAAATGTAGGAGTTTTACAGGTATTTGCATATCAAAAAAAAGGAGTTTTATAGTCCAATATAGTTTTGAGGTCAAATGTAAGTTTTATAGGAATTCTGAGGTCAAATATATGAGTTTTTAGGAAAATTTGGACCATCATGATCATAGTCATTTTACACGGATTTCTAAAGACATTTACATTACTAATGGTATGTTTTAAGGGACTCCTGCCTTTGAAAGAATTGCAGGAAAGGTCTGAAAAGTTCTGCAATGCTCAGCACAAAGTGCAACTGGATGAGGGTGTCCTCACTGTTCAGCACGTTCCTGACTCTGATATATCGAGTATTACTAGTGATGTAGTCTGATTGTGAGGAAATATTTCACTAGTGCTTCCCACTGTTCTAGGATCCTTGCAACAGCTGGAGCAAGGGTCAGCCATCTGCATTCAACATGCTTCAGATATTTGTGTTTCACCATGCCGAGATCAGACTGTACAAAGTTGTACTTGAAGTCCTCCTGTGTGGCAGATGACAGCTTAAACCACTGATGTATATCAATTACCATGTCTGAGATGTTCATTCAGAAAGATTGAAGGCCCTTTACAAATGCATTATGACATATATATATGAAAAATTACACATGCCAATGTCAACGAAGTCAGTCCCATCTTGGGCACGTACCGCTTCATTTACGTGGTTTAAAACAGTTTTATTCACATTTAGCTGTATCTGTGTTTGACTATTCATGGTTTCATCATACTGAATTATGTATGGCCAGTTTGACTTTATAACATCTTGCACCATTAAATCATGGAAGTGTGGACCAGTAGCTTTGAAAGTGAGAGTGCACACCTTCGAAGAATTCATCGTGAAATTGACAGGGATTCTTCAAGAAAACATGGCGTGCAGTGTCTCCTCAGTCATCATATGAAACGAGGATAATTTTCTTTCCAACATTTTCTAATTATTCTGGATATGAGTAAATATTTATTATGGTCCACTGGTTGAAATGTTCTAAATTATCAGTTCAAACACTGATGAATTAAAGGGTTGTAGTTTGAAAACACGGTTTTGTCAAAATTCTGTGATTATGCTAAATAGCAGCATAAACACTGTTTCTTGAGCTTCAGTTCAAGACACAGAATATAAATATTAAAAGCAAAATACCGTACGTTTCAACAAGAAACGAAATATAAATACTTTTTAAAAAGGGGACCAAATAATTTATTTGACCGCTTTAAGTTTCTTGAACCATCTAAATTATCGATAATAAAGGAAACTATCACCATTTTAATTTCCTATCGATATATTGCTATCGAGTCGTTAACAATTGTGATGCATCAATAGTTCGATCTATCATTAGACAATATTCTGACAATTCCAAATTAACTACATGTATTTTATGTTAATTGCAAAAGTGACATTATCAAGTCCACTTTTAAATGGAATCAGCTACATTATTAATGCATTATTACTTTTGTTAATGGAAAGTATTTACTATTATAATACATTAAATATGTTTACATGCAGAGGTCAAACTTAACTCCAAGACATAACATTACTTTTGTTAATGGAAAGTAGTTACTACTATAATACATCAAATATGTTTACATACCGAGATCAAACTTAACTGCAAGGCATAACATTACTTTTGTTAATGGAAAGTATTTACTACTATAATACATTAAATATGTTTACATCCAGCTGATCAAACTTAACTGCAACTCAGTGCAAGACATAAGAATGAAATAAAGTGCAAGTTATAAAAATGCACAGTTAATTAAATGAACCGATTAATCAGGCCTGCACAAATTCAAAATCTGCATAACAGGAAAATAGGTTATGCAAAAAATATTTGGATTACCTATTTTCATTTGCATAACAGGTTTTTTTTTTAAATGGAAAAACAACTTTATTTAGCCAATTTTACATGAACGGTAAATTGGTTATGCAAAATAAATTTGTATAACCGATGCACGAACGAAGCGATCGTTCATGCAATTTGTGCAGGCCTGAGTAATGAAATAACGTTACAAAGTATCAACTGAGCAAATAACAATATTAATTAAGGACAAATAAAGAAATACATTTCATAAATATTAATACATTAAACATTTGATAATCAATATGGGTGTATATTCATAAATATTAATACATTAAACATTTGATAATCAATATGGATGTATATTCTTAAATAATACATTAAAATATTTGATAATCAATACTGTCAAGGCCGGATTTATAAGGGGTAATTGCCCTGGCCCCCCATGCCAGAGACGGCCCCAGACTAGGAATTTCCTTTATAATTATAAAATTAGTTCTATTCATTCAAGTTAATTTTTTTGTCATTTAATTTAATTTCTATGTTGAAGGGCCCCCAAACCTGGTGAACCGGACCCCCCCCCTCCCCCAAGGTCTATATCCGGCCCTGAATATCGGTGTATATTCAAATTTAACAATATTACAAATCTTGGTTACTGAACTGAGATTTGTGCAACTTAACACTTATAAAAAACATCTGTAATATTCAATATTGTTACAATACATAACAGGGGTATGGAAATATCAGTCAGCTTCACTAGTCCCAGGACAAGTGGACTGTCTAAATTTACTTGTCCTGAGTAAAAATCACTTGTCCAGTTTTTAATAATTAAAAATGATATTTATTGTTTTCACAGCGTCACAAATATACCTATGTACTATATCCTAAGCTTTCATTTGATACATAATACTTGTTTCAGGATCCTAGAGGCGTCGTTAAATAAAGCAAACTTTTTGTTTCAGGATCATTTGAGGGCATCATGGTGAAGAATAGTGTGTATATACTCTGGTTTGACCAGAAATTATGCTCTCGTCGGTTTTAGAGGGAATGGGTAGGGGGGTGGGGTCATGGGGTTTAAAGCCCAATTTTACCTAAAAAGCTACCTGATCAAGACTGCTATCACAGATATCTTGAGACATTAATCTTGCAAAAGAATCATGAGTATTTGTCAGTCAAGAGGAAGATGGTACCGGTTGGCCTAATTTGTGGTCCTGGCACTATGTTAAAAGAACAATAACAAAATAAAATACAGTGGTTGTTGTGTTGTTTAAGCATGTATGTCACTCGGCTGCGACAGTTGACAACAAATTGCGAAGGGAGTTTTAAAAATGTCTCGAAACGACGTTCGTAGGGGTTCTCAATTTCCTCGTATTTCGTATTAAAGGGCCTCGCTATAGTGTCACTGGAATTTTGAACATGTTCAAAAATATTTGCATGACAAATTTTCTCTCAAAATAATCACAGTCACCACTGGTGTCTCGAATCCGTTGCAATTAAGTTTCTGTGAATCAGAAAGTGTGAGAAATGTGAGACAACTTTGTGAGGGGTTGGTGACCTATGAAACCAAATTGTGACTGATTGGAGACAAAAATAAGAATCTGACATACCAGGCGCGAATTGCCCTGGGACCCCTGGGAGTGCAACATGTATGCAAACTCCCAGGTAAATTTTGGCTCAAATTTTCCTGGGAGTTCATGCGACATATGCGAACTTGTCGTAAGTACCAATTCAGTGTGATTCCAAGTGAAAATGTTGCTAGTTTACAAAAAATTTCATAATTTTGTTATCTTCAACAAGTCGCAAGCTGTTGCAGCTCAGTGAGATACCAGCTTTATATTTTGCTACACAGTATGAAATGTTCAGTGAATATATATATATATATATATATATATATATATATACTTTTTAACCTTGAATTGACAAAATGCATGAGATGGATTATGCTGTTTTGATGCATTATTTAACGTAAATCATGATCCAGAATTCAGCCAGATATTGACCAATCAGCAGTTTTTAAATTGGATGAAATAACTGAGACACTTGTAAATACCACGAAGAATGGCAAGATTATGTCAACCTCCGGGATTTATTAAAAGGTTAATTTTTAAAATTCTCTTGTCCACGGACAAACACTGTGAAAAAAAGGACTTGTCAAGTAATACCAAGTAACCGCTTGGGCAAGTCAGGCATACAAATTCCACACCCCTGTAATAATAATAATAATATAAGATACTGCAAACTACTAGTACTAAACATAAAAGTCTACCTGCATGTTATTCAAGTGCCATAAAAATGAGCCCCCACCACCCCTACTTTGTCCTATGTCACTGACTTAACCACAATTCTGCAACCATTGTTTTCTTCACAATTAACTAAGTGGCTCAACACCATCTAATTTAATTCACTGGACAACACCTCAACCCATTCTAAAAACCATCTATGAGTGTTATTTCCAGATTATGTTCTGTGGGGTGACACAATATTCATCACTAGCAGTGGCAGATCCAGAAAAATCCATATTTGAGGGATGCCTATAATATGAAGCCATTTCCTTCAATTCTTTAAAGTTAAAAATAATAATAATGTTTTAAAATGTTATTTATGTTGATACTGTTCTTCTTACCTTGATGTAGCACAATGAAGCTCGTTCTGATTATTCAGAATATTAACACAACTCAGTATCTATCGTAAATGTCATTTTTTTTATTAAATGACGAATATTTTCGGATGTGGCATTTGCCTGTACATGTATTTACATACATAAACAATAACAATACATGTACTATTTATAAATAATAAAAAGGTGGCATACAAAAAAACGCCAAACAGAGGCAAACAGGTGCAGCCCCAGCCCCCCATAGCTATATACTTCACGTCCGCACTTCACCAAAAAAATAATCATAAATTTATTTTTTAATATTTGTGTATCCTTATTATATTAAATATTCCATATTGATGTCTATATTTAAATTTTTATATATACATATTTTGGTTAATACTATCATGTGTGTGTATAGATGTATATGTGTTTATATTGTAACACAGGGAGCTCAGGGCTCCCCAACCCTGACACTGCCTAAAATATCCAGGGACAATTAATATTTAAAAAAATAAAAAAGGAACTGGACTCTTGTTTATATTACGTAACTGAACAAAGCCGACACGGTCAATTCCACATTACCAGAAATAGCCAGTCATTAAAAGGGGACAGCAAATATGTGTCATACGAGATTTGTTACTTGTTTGTGTGTAAAGGCTAGTTAGGTCGTTTTGTTTTTTGGTTTTTTTGGGGGGTTTGGCATCACAAATCGATGTCAACGTCAGACACTAGTTATTGGGATTAGTTTTTCACTTTACTTAGAGCAAAATATTAAGGCGACTTCGACTTCTCACTACTGCTAACAATTTGGCAACTTGAGCGAACTTTTGGCAAAGAAGACATAAACTTTAAAACATAAACTTACAAAATCTTTATTTCAGAATCTAAGTGTACAACAACTGCAATTAAATTTCATAATCAAAGTTCATACTGATATATATCATTCTTTCCCAAAAATGCTATTCCTATGCACCTTCTGATATTGCAGCAACTTGAGCAAACTTTTGGCGAAGAAAACACAAACTTTAAATCATAAACTTACGAAATGTTATATTTTGTTTGTTTTAGTCCAGACATGTCGAGTGATTTGGACAGTGAAGGTTATGAAAGAATAGGTAAATTTATTTGTGAGAGGCCTGTGACATATCATCCACACAAGACTGTATGGATGATTGGGTCTAGTTTAATAGCTAGAGTTAAACAACATGCAGCCTTGAATTTAGGCTTGGAAAATGCCAGAGTGAGGTGGTTACGGGTGCCAGGATTGAGGGTTGAAAATGTTGAACAGTGTCTGCTCCAACCTCTTCCAAGTTCAATCCAGTTGTACACCTAGTGTACTGGTACTTCATTTTGGGACGAACATTGTCGGCCAAGAGTAATTATGGAATTGGTTTCTAAAATAAAAAACATAAGTGACAGGATAAAGTCGTTCTGTTAATGTGTTATTTACAACGCTGCGAGCTTGTTTGAAGTCAGCCACTGCCACGTCTCCATTGGCAGACGTGCCCAAGCTTTTCACTAATGGCTTGTAAAGCATCATGCCAGCAGATAAATAGTCATGGTAAGAATGCCGTGTTGAGTTGTGGTGGCTGATACATTGACCAATCACGTTTTTTTCAACATTGACAGACATGCTAAGAGAAGGTTATACTGTGACGATGTGCATTTAAGTCTATATGGAAACCAATTGTTTCGGTCTGACTTTCGTGATGGCATTTCTAAATTGATTCACGGCGATTTCGACTTCTCACTACTGCTAACAAGTTGGCAACTTGAGCGAACTCTTGGCGAAGAAAACATAAACTATAAAACATAAACTTACGAAAACTTTATTTCAGAATCTAAGTGTACAACAACTGCAATTAAATTTCATAATCAAAGTTCATACTGATATATATCATTCT
>JAULBS010007420.1:0-11291 GCA_032355785.1 Symmetromphalus regularis | reverse complement strand
CCCCCCAGTGTACTTCGGTATAGTTGCACTAAGACTACGTGGTTAAGTGTTACATTGATAAAATAAAAAGAAATACTGGTAAAGATTATTATTTAGGCATTTTAATTTCATATTTTTGACGCAAAAGGTTGGGGGATAATTATATAGGCATCCTTCCGTCCAAAAAGTGGGGGATGTGTCCCCCTTCCCCCGGGATTTACGCTCCGGCAGACGTCATCATGTAATCAGAGTAATTAGTTAATGCGCTGCTCTTGCTTCCATCAGAGTAAATAGAACTGACCTAATGAGACGGCTAACTGAAGTTCTAAAATCAGTTAGTTTGTAATTGAAGGAGGCGGACTCTGTTACGTGGGTATTAAATTACAAGTGACACCGGTTCCCAGAGGTTAATCGTGATTGACTAGGAATTGATTTAATCAGTTCCTTCTAGGAAAACCCAAATATTACCGCTCTGTCGAAAATGAAATGTGTGTTTCTTATATGGAGGTTATACAACAGTAACTTGGAATGACATAAATGGGAAGCTTTAAGAAAACAGAATATATTCCAGTTGATGAAATTTGTTTGCAGAACACAGACAACTGAGACAATGAGTGTCATCATAAATTGGGAAACAGTAGCGGATCCAGGGGGTTAATGGAGTCAGGACCACACCACACCTTTTCACGAATATTTTTTAAAACTATTTTGCGAGTGGAAGGACGTGAAAATTAACCATTTTTCACCTATTTCTCTTCACTCATCACTTTTGGACCCCACCGCCCCCCTCCCTTTTCAGAATTCCACATTTGGACACCCCACTTTCAGAAATCCAGCATCCGCGCGTGGTAAAGCTTTATAAACAACATACCAAAACTCTATTATATTTTTTATCATTATAATCTGAGGTAAAAATCCGTAAAAAAGAATACAAATATAACGTACTATTTCAATGCTTCGTCCCAAATTAAAACTTATTTTCGGTTGGTTTCGCTTCTATATAGATCTGTATTAAGCATATAATGCTTTCGAACATAAAGTATAATTTTGAGTAATCTATAAAATTAAATTCATGAACGTTCGTTTTGTCCCATGTAAACTTTTACCAGTGTGTGATAAAGTAGGCTATTGTATAAGCTTTGAAATAAATTCGTTCTAACTAGGTGTTTCATCAGAATGATTGGTCTAAAATTCATGAACTATTAAACAGACTGAGTACCTAATGGATGATGATGGCAATAAATGTACCGTTTAAACTGATGCTGAAAATCAGCAACTTTAATCCACTTTTGTCACTGCGTCAAATCCGCTTGTTAAAATGTTTTTAATTAAACAAATGGTTGGTGATTTGTTTTTGTGCTTATATCAAATTAAGGTTCAAGCACGCTCTCCTGGGGACACAAATAAGCTTCCTCTACAGTCTGTCCAGGAGAGATTAGTGTTAATAGGAGAGACGAAATCCCCTGCCGCCACACAATATGGCTACTTTTATCAGTAAGCAAGTTAATTGTTTTATATGTTTTCCCATTGAGTCTAGCGGTGGACAGGGCGGTACAGCTAGTACTAAATATTTATGTCTAGCTCTTTACTAAGTCAGGTCCCAGTTAAACAGATTCCAAGGCGCGTAACACAAAATTACGAAATTAACAACAAAGTGAAGCCAATTTTATTCTTGCCTTATAAACTTATGGCGGCCATTTTGTCTTCCGCCATTTTGAACAATATAAGGGCATTTTTCAGATTGCCAACATACATTTTTGTAATCAGTGCCCTTGAAATCATATTAAAAAGTATGTTGGACCTAATCCTTAAGAAATGCCCGTAAATACCACATTTTCCGAAATTGGGACCTAACTAACTTCCCTCATAACCATTACGATTGATGTCCAAGTGTTGCTTCTTGTTATTTCCCTTTATGATGGCGCAGCCCCACTTTTATCATCACGTCAAATTCCTTTGTTAAAAAATAACATTAAACAGACATTCAATTTGCATTTAAAACAATGTCTTTACTCCCCTCATAACAACGATTGATGGCCAAAACTTTGTTTCAAGTTATCTCCCTTTATGATGGCGCAGTCGTAATTTAACCATCGACCCACTTTTATTATCGCGTCAAATTCCCTTGTTGAAAAATAACATTAAACAGACACTCAATTTGTATTTAAAACTAGGTCTTTACCTCCTTCATAACAACGATTGATGGCTAAAATGTTTCTAGTTATTTCCCTTTATGGTAGCGCAGTTGTACTCTAACCATCTTGACCTACTTTCATCATCGCGTCAAATTCCCTTGCTGAAAAGCAACATTAAACAGACACTCAGTTTGCATTTAAAACAAGGTTTTTACTCCCCTCATAACCACGAAGATTGATGGCCAAAATGTTGTTTCTGGTTATCTCCCTTTATGACGGCGCAGTTGTGCTCTAACCACCGCGATCTGTCACCATTTCTCAGATCTTGTTTCAGATGTATGGTTCAAACGGCGTGGACAACCATAAGTAATTGGCAGGTCTACGTCAAAACGGGTCAATGGATGGAAGAATGGCTAGGAATAATAGCCCCTTTAACGTCGTAGCTAAATTTATGATTCAATTACAAAATGCGGCGACTATAATTAGGTCCAGCTCGCCGTACTTAACGGTATTGTGGACAGCCGCTTTCAGGGAGCAGACCGATTCGGAATTCAAGACATGCATTCAGTAATCAGCTTGCTTCTAACGCCGTGATCACCCCAGAGCAATTTCTAGTCTAAGTACATTAATAAAAAGAAATAAAGGTTATACATTTAATGTGCCCTGCAATGTTGTTGTGTTATGACACAAGATATGTAGTAATTCATATTCTGTTCGTTGATGTGAATAAAACAAAAATAAAGATTATACATTAATATGCAAGTGTTCTGAAGTTATGACACACGACATGTAGCTATTTCTGTTGTGTTCATTAATATAAACAAAACAGAAATATAAGTTTTCATTAATATGTAATTTTATGTTCTGATGTTACGAAACAAGATGTCTAGCCATTTCTTTTAGTTGAATAATATTCCCTATCTTCAAGCTACCCGCTAATTAAAAGTACATCAAGTTATGAATGAATATGTTCTTCAGTGTTCTGATGTCTTGTCTCAAGATGTAAAGCAATTATATTTTATATCTTCATTAATAAAAATAAATGAAAACAAGGTATGAATAAACATGCATTTCAGTTTGACACAATATGTGTAGTATGTTCCAGTGTGATCAGGACTGTGTAAGTCTAAAACAATTTCCGTGATGAGCAAAGGAAAGGATTGTTTGTTTAACGACTCCCCAGCACATTGTTCATTCAGCAGCTATCATTTAAAAAAAAAAAAAATTATTATATTTTTCTTAACATCGCAGAATCTGTCTTACTAAGCATTCGAAATAAACCAGGAACTAGACGTACATTCAAAACAAGTGACGTAATCTTACAGATGATAATACATGTTTGGTACAAGTAGTGCCATTGGAAAGAGTTATAACCAATCAAATGACAGCTTTATTATTGTGTATGTCTGTCTCAAGTTCCCATACTATATTATTCTTTAGGTTTCATCTCTTGATAATTAATTTCATTGCTAAAGTTTTTAGTTTTAACTTTAATTTTAGTGAGGTAACAAGAAGCTTTGTAAATTTTCAATAATATGAATGTCAGATTCTGTTCTATCGTATTTCCTTTTTTATTTCTTTTTTAAATGAATACTGCTTTCTTCAGATCGATAACGAAATTATTTTCATGACAGAGGTCAACGTTAGCCCTTCAACCTGATCTACTCGCAAGAACTGTTATCGATCAGTAAATTGAAACTTCTTTAAAACGCTTTCTTTCAAAACAACGGTGCCATCAAGTACATATAAAAGATCCCTTGCTGCTTATCAGTAAGAGTATCCGGATTAGTGTGGCGGCAGCAGGTTTCCTCTCCTCAACTAACACTAATCTCTGTCACGAACAGACAGCACAGGAAGCTGACGTGTGCTCAGGACATCGTGCTTGATCCTTATTTGGATATAGTCACAAATATAAGTACAAATAAACAACAGCTGTATTCATAATCAGGACCGGATTTAGACCAGGGGGGCCCGGGGCACTTCAGGTTCGAAGGCACCTAAACATAGAAATTAAAAGTAAAAAATCTTTTCTCCCTTTCTTCTATCTTTTCTCCCCGGACCCAGTGCCCTTGAATAATGACACTGGGTCCGTGGCGAGCGTGCCCGAACCAAACTGGACGTGGGCACGTCATAAAACTACTTCAAGTTCAAAAGTAAAGTTTGTTTTATTTAACGACGCCTCTAGAACACATTGATTTTTATCTGATCATGGGCTATTCCTTCCGATAAGCAGCAAGGGGTCTTTTATATGCACCGTCCCACAGACAGGACAGCACATACCACGGTTGGAACGGACATAGAAATTAAATTCCATGACAAATTTTTAAAAAATGAACAAAAATGAATGAATAGAATAAATTTTATAATTATTACATTTTTAAAATAAAGGAAGTTCTTAGTGTGACGACCTCTATCAGGGAGGTCCAGGGCAATTGTCCTCTTATAAATCCGGTCCTGTTTATAATGGATATTATTTTTTATTATTTAAAAAAAAAATAACTATCCTCTGATAGCGGGCCATGTTCGACAAGCGAACTCATGCAATCATCAATGTACTCCAAGAGATACGTTTACAAGTGCAGACAATCACCTTGATGTCATGACAGAACATGAACGAACGGCTTTATTTCCTGTTTGGTAATTAAATGGTGTAAACGAGACGCCTTGGTAACGTCATCCCAGTGTTTGTATAGCTATATTACAGTGAGGAAATCATTCAAACATATTCATTAAATGTCGGTCACTGACCGGGTCTTGAAAATAATTATGACATGTTCAAGGTGTGTTGCAGGGAGGGAGGTCCATAATGTACAAAATATCATCTGTCCTCAAGAAACTGAATATAATATATTATATGCCTTCCATAGCAACCAAGATGGTGTCCATAGCAACAGTCAAATTTTTAAATATCTACAGAAGCCCTTTCCATGTTATTGTGTTTGTCATTAACGTAGGTTTAACATTTACTAGTATATGAAAAACACACTTTTATCGTATGTTTATCGAACGCTTGAAACGTACGTTAAATGTATGCTCGCCTATTTACATGAAAACATATGTTTCACATGCAAAAAAACAACAGGACATTCGTCAAAAAAACATCGTCTTCTTAATTTGAGCTTTAGGATAGAAACTAAATATTTATGTGGTTAAAAGCGACATGTCCGTGACCTGATTGCTTGAAATTTGCAAAATGTGACATGATACATACAAACAATCAAGCATTAATCAATGTGTTTAGGCAATTTCAACAAAACATCATCTTCTTTGACGTTCTGGGTATAAACTTGAAAGTTTCTGTGGTTAAAATATACATGTCTCTGACCAGACTCGTTGAAATCTTGATAAAACAAAAGTATGATCTGATACATTCAAAAAAAGGACATCTATCGATTTATTTGATCAGAGACAAAAATTTATTTGACCTTCACGATATAAACTTAAGTTTCTGTGGCTAAAATCTACATTTCTCTGAACCGATTCGATAAAATCATGATAAAACTAAAATTTGTGACATGATATAAACAATACCCCCATTTTTATTTATTTATTTTTAATCTTTAACAAATAAATGATTTACATGTACTAAAAAAAAAAAAATTCAGGGCTGCCATAAATGACCCGACTTGCGATGCAGAATCGGGTTCTTGCTCTTCCCCTCCTCCCCATCATTATCACTGCAACCATTAATCCATTTATTTGGGACATAACAAAAGATAATTTTCTTTAAAATTTTCTTTAAACTTTCCGTTGTTAAAAGCGATATTTCCATGACTTGACTTGAAGTTTTGATAAAACAAAAGTTTATCTCTACACGTATAAACGAGACATTCATTTATTTATTTTGGCAGAAAGGAAAACATCATCTTCGTTGACCTTCAAGACAAACTTAAAAGTCGTTGTGGTTAAAATGTCCATGTACGTGAACAGATTCTTTGAAATTTTGCTAAAACAAAAGTGATGTATACAAATAACCCCAATTATGTTTAAGGAGATGAAAACTTCATCTTCTTTCAGCTTCAGGTTATAACTTGGAAGTTCCTGTGATCGGATCTATCCTTCTCAGTAGACCCATTTGCAGTTTGGGCTATTTTCCGCTCCAACTAATCGAACTGGTTCATCAAAGGTCGTAGTATGTGTTGTTCTATCTGTGGGAAAGTGCATATAAAAGACCACTTGCTGCTTATCGATAAGAGTAGCTAATGGGGCGGCAGCGGGTTTCCTCTAAAGAAATATGTCAGAATGACCAAATGTTTAACGTCCAATAGCCGATGATAAGATATAAAAAATCAGTGTGCTCTACAGGCGTCGTTAAATAAAAGAGACTTTACTTTTTGGAAGTTTCTTTGGTTTAAAGTAATGCTAAAACAAGAACTGTTTCTGAAACATCCAATCCAAAACTACTTGGTATCGAGAATATTGATGCACAAGTATTTTGCTGAAATGTTTTACCATTGTTCAAAAATAGTTAATTACACGTAACCAAGACTGATCCATTTAATAATTTGCTTACTCGTGACGCCGAAGCCAAATTTGAAGTACGTGCTTTGTGTTGCCCTAGACTGGTAACCAGGAATAAATTGCTTTACACCACTAAAGCAAACACTTCTTTAAAAATTACTTCCTCCGTGCCGTGTCTAAATAAATACATAGCGTTTGCCTCTTCACATATCCCTTTCCAAATATTGAAAATAAATATGGTTTTGAAAGATATGTTACGTCAAAAACCGAAAATCTATAGCACTAGAAGCTAATCTGAATAGGACAAATCTAATCAAATAGTCGTAACTGTTGCAGATAAAAATTGTATCTTTGCACAAGGATAAAGTCCAAGGAAAGGATAAGCAAGATCTAGAGGAATTGTACTGGCGAATCACTGCAAAGCCAATGTAAGAAAAAGCAACCGAACTAAAATCTAATACCGGTAGCTCATCTGTTGTTAGCATCCCTTCCTCACTCTCTCCTTCCTCCCTCCCTATCTTCTCCCTCCCTCCCCCTATCTTCCTGCCTCCCTCTCTTTTTTTCTATCTATCTCTGTCTTTCTCTCGTCCCCTCTCTCTCTCTCCCTCCCCCTTTCTCTTTCTCTCTCTCTATATATCCGTATCTCTTTCGCCATCTCTCTCTTCCTCTCTCTCTCTTTATCTCTCTCCCTCTCTGTTTCGTTGCCAGTTCAACCTTCATTCAAAGTTCAAACTCTGTTTCGTTGCCAGTTCAGCCTCCATTCAAAGTTCAAACTCTGTTTCGTGGTATTGAAACCAATGGATGAATAGTGAATCAATGTTGAACCTTCAGCGAGAAATCGGACCTGTATGCTTCTTAACATTTTATGTGATTTTAACGAACCTTTATACTCATCCCCAAACATCATTACCAAACACCTATCTATATACAAGCCAGTGACTAAGTACAAACATGGGTAGAAACGTTCACATCGTTTTACTGAACTTAAAAGAACCACAGCAATCGTATACTGTCGCGAATAGATATAAAAAAAATAAAACTTGTTTTCAGTTCATAAAAACATTAAATATTTTTGCCAAAAGTTTATAAACTCACTAAAATATTGACATCGTTTCATAAATATAGAATAAAATCTGGCGTAGTGATCTCTATATAGATAAGAGGCAATTACAATCATTTCCGGTCTGCTGGGGTTGATGTACATTTGATTGTGGTGTTCAAGATCACAAAATATTGGATGCTAAGGTGGACACTGGCCAGAGTTCCTATTATCAGGAAACTCTTGGTTAGCAGACCGCGGACAATTGTTAGTAATGTGGTTGGTTCGTTTCATTCTATGGTCGCATTTCCGTCTAGGCTTGGATCGATGGGACATTTTCATGATCCTAGAATTACAGAGTTCTATCTCGTACATAAAACCTATTAAAAATCTAATTTCTCGTCCATTTTATAACATATTTTACTGATGCAAAATAAAAACTGCAGTATTAATAACCGCATTTCTTCCCTTTCAGAAAATATCGTCGGTTGTCTATATGCAACTATCAAATTCCACTGCCATTTTTCAGCACGAATGGAGTCCGTGGTATTAGGTGTCGTTCATAATTATCAACATTATCCTTCATGTAAAGATTATTAGTATCATATTAGTACACATCATTTTAACTATTTAAGAAAAATATATATCAAATCTTATTATTGGAAAAATCCTTCTGTATTTAAACGTATTAAATTATTTAAACTTGATAACATTAAGCAGTTAGGTAATTTTTAAAAATATTTATATAGTGCCACAAATATGAGAAATAGTGATATTTTGAGCATCCGTCGTATATTGTTTTCATTCTCCTAATATTTGTATATTCTGTTTTACTCTTTGTCACCATGTAATTTATTATTGCTGAACAGGTGAGCTGTTAAGCTTAAGGTAAATAAAGTAATTGAAATATTAGTACTTAAATGATTTCCATCTATATTTTAAAAATTAATTTAAGTTAGTGCATTAGCATTACTACCAACAATACCTGTGTACGAACCAAAAATATTGTAATTTTCAATGACCCCTTATTGGCATTAATGTTGACACGCTGCAGAAAAAAGTAAAGTGTTTTATTTAACGGCGCCTCTAGAACACATTGATTTATATTTTATCATCGATTATTGGACGTCAATCATATGGTCATTCTGACATAGGTATTTAGAGGAAACTCGCTGCCGTCACGTAGGCTACTCTTTCCGATAAGCAGCAAGGGGTCTTTTATATGCGCCATCCCATAGCTCAAACTGCAAATGGGTCCACTGATAAGGATCGATCCGACGACTGACCGGTTCACAGGTCTACATTTGAGCTACATCCTGCTCCGACACGCTGCAGAAGGCTATCGTGTGTCCGTTGTTTTGTGGTGTGGATATGTATCCCCTGTGATCCATTTTTGAATTCTTCGTAAAGGAGTGTTATAATTACTAAAGTTTATCTATTCATGAAACTCCTAGATCAACATAGCATTTGATCGTAAAAATGGTTATCACAAAATAGACCTAGTACTGACGAGATTAACAGAATTGCAATCCACTATTAAAATATTTAAGTCTAGAATTTCATTTAGATGTAGGAGGGAGGACAAATTCAATTTGTTCCTTTAAACTGTTACGCGATGTTAGCACAGCGGTGATACGAACAAGCATTAAGTTCGATTCATCACACATAAAACTCTATCTTTCCGTTCATTAGGCGTATCATCTTTATTTATTAACGTAAATAGTTGCCGTATTGAACGGACAGGTCCTGGTGGCGCAGTGGTTAATTTATAGGACCTACGGATGGTAGGTACTGGGATCAAATTTCAGTTGAGGCATGATATTTTTAATCTCAATACCGGCTCCAACCCAGAGTGAGTGCTCCGTCCCAGAGTGAGTGCTCCGTAAGTCTCAAAGAGCTGGCACATACTACTTACGCTAAACAGTAATTCACAACTGGTTTATCAAAGGTCGTGGTATGTTTGTATTGTGTTTTTTATCCTTCACTCATGATCGTCACGGTATTATGAGCATTGGACCAGACATTCTGATCGTCTAAATGAGATATGCTGATTAATAATAATAAGCCATTGAAATAAATAAGTAATATGTTTCTATAGTAAAAGAATAGGCGCTTTTTTTAAATTTTGTTTGTGGTATACATTTAAACTGCAACATGAAAAGTTAATGTGGATCTGTGTGTTAGTTTTGGGGTAATTTGTTATCGCACTCAAGCTAATTACAGTGGTTCAAAATCGTTTGGCGGCTGGCTCATTCTTGACAACGTGTCAAAATAACCAAATGTTTGACATACAATAACCGATGATTAATAAATTAATGTGCTCAAGTGTTGTCGTTAAACAAAACAAACCCCACAAAAATGTGTTATTGTTGTTTTTCTTGCTAAAATTTCAAGATAAAATTCTTGAGCGTTCTCTAGCATAGCCAGTATAAATCAGACGAGGTGCTTGCCTCATCTAGAAATTCCGCAATTTTTTCCCCCCATGATACTGATATTTATTATTCACATGGTTCAAATACCCAGCGTCTGGGTTTGCCTCGGCGTTTTTCTCTCTCTGACTACGCCCCAGGTGTTATTAAATTATATCATGTACGTTAACAATCTGATGGACAGTAAGTAACACAAGTGTCTTGGAAAGGCCATACTGATGCTATCTTCACTTAGTTGTAATACAATTTAACCGGATATTGTGTCCATACAGCTTGAAGACATTAGCTGTGGCATGTTAGCAATGCTTAAAAGCGTCCATTAAGCATGACCTAGTTTCAGACAAGAGATAAGACGATTGCAAGCTTAGAAATAGTTTCACCCTCAGATCAGAAATGAAATCATCGTTCAGAGACCTGTGTAGTAGCTTTGTGAAGATTCTTGTGGCAATCACTAGACTATTTCAACTAATTGCGACTTTAGTTCCACCAAATAATCTATAACATATGCTAAGGTTTTCCAGATTATAAAGGCAGAAGTCTTGTCTACCATTCGTCCCGAGTGTCCAATAACTAAAGTCTCTTTATTTACTGTTTTTATGGAGTATGGAATTTACTAGTTCACTCACTGGCAATTTAAGGATCGTGATTATTGACCAATGGCCACGGGAAGTTGCCTATGTAGTAATAGTAGGAGACTAATATTACTATTACTACAATAATGCATAAAACATATACCACATAATAATTTTAAGTATTTTCTGATTAGAATCTAAGAGAAAGTACCTTGAGTTATAGTTTTCACTGTTTTGTCATGAAAGAAGACAAAAGTACATCGCAGTAGAGTTTATGTATTTCTCGCTCACAACGCTCTCGCTGCTGCTACTGCTGCTGCTACTACTAATGCTACTACTACTACTACTACTATTACCATTACTACTACTACAATTATCACCACACTAATATCATCATTACTACTACTTCTTCTTTTACCACTACTACTACTACCACAATCACCACCATTACTACTATTACTAAAATTACTACCTCCATCAGCACCATTACAATTACTACTACTACAGTTACTACCATCACCACCACCACCACTACTACTACTACTACAATTACTACCATCACCGCCACCACTACTACTACAATTACTACCAGCACCACCACTACTACTACAATTACTACCATCACCACCACCACTACTACTACTACAATTACTACCATCACCACCACCACTACTAC
>JAULBS010007409.1:0-11292 GCA_032355785.1 Symmetromphalus regularis | reverse complement strand
GCAGCAAGGGGTCTTTTATATGCAACGTCCCATAGACAGGACAGCACATACCACGGCCTTTGATAAACCAGTTGTGGACCACTGGTTGGAACGGAACATAGCCCAAACTGCAAATAGGTCCACTGAGAAGGACGACCGATCGGTTCACAGGCAGACTCGCTACCGTTTGAGCTAGATCCCGCTCCATTGCTATTTAAAACCAAAAATATCCGAGGAATCGACATCTTTGATACTAATCATTATAGGCAGCTGCGTTACAAATAACGTTATCTGGGAAAGAAGAGGAGTGTCTGATTAACGACATCCAATATTAATGTTAATTACTGACTCTCGTCAATTAAAAAAAAATTCTTGATGAGATATTCTACTCTATACAGTATACTCTTTTTAACAGGTAGCGAGTAATTTTATATTCAATTTTACATACGGAATATGGCATTAAAATAAATCAGATAGATAGCGCAATTAATAATAAAGGAAACCCGTTGGTACCACGTAAGTTACGTTTTTTAATTAGCAGCAAATATATATATATTACAGGGAATTACACAAAGTGGTTATTGATACTAGGAATGAAAATGAAAGGAAAGGATTGTTTGTTTAACGACACCCCAACAAATTGTTTATTCAGTGGCTATTAATTTTGGTGCCTGACACGGTGTTTTGCGACGCATGGTCTTTAGAAGAAACCCGCAACCGCTACATAGGCTACACTTTCCGATATGCAGCAAGACATATTTTATATGCACATACCACGACTTTTGATAAACCAGTTTTGAACCACTGGTCGGTGTAAGTGGCTTTACGCCTACCTATTGAGTCATGCGAAGCGTTCACTCTGGGTTGGAGCCGATATCGAGATTAAAAATCTCAAGCCTCGACTGATATTTGACCCCAGTACCCAACAGCCGTGAACCCGACAACTTAAATACTGCGCCATCGATAGCAGGTATATGAGGGATGGATATATTATTAATTGTATGAAGGTGCATCTCAAAACGATACCTAAAGAAATATACTTTCTGTATAACATTTCTTACTTATGCCTTAGGCTTATTACTCTGAGAGTATTAGCAATCGACAAACACTTCCCACTGGATCATGTTCCTTGCTACTGTAATTCAAGTCCAGCTATATCCCATCTCTTTCATGTTCTGCTTCCATGTCTAGCCACCAGGTGTTTCCAAGTCGTCTTCCCCCCCCCCCTCTTACTTTCCGAATTGCAGGTTAAGATTTATCTGGTTATGCTGAATGGTAGTTTTCCTAAACTGTGAACATTCTACTTTCCTTTCCTTTCCTTGATCTCATTTTCCACTGGAATCTGGTTCTTCCTAGAATATATTGGTATAGACTTTGTTGAATAAGGGAAAGAGATGTAGCTCAAACGGTAGTGTCCGCATGTGAAGCTGTCGGTCGTCGGATCGATCCTTTTCAGTGGACCCATTTGCAGCCTGGGTTAATTTTCCGTTCCAACCTGTGGTCCACAACTGGTTCATCAAAGGCCGTGGTATGTGATGTCGTGTTTTTGGGAAAGTACATATAAAAGATCCCTTTCTGCTTATCGAAAAGGGTACCCTACGTGGCGGCAGCGGGTTTCCTCTAAAACATATGTCATAATTACCATATGATTGACGTCCAATAGCCGGCGATAAGAAACAAAATCAATGTACTCTAGAGGCGTCGTTAAATAAAACAAACTTTACTTTTTGTTGAATAATTTCAAATGCATGATTCTTCGCCTCGGTGGTCCAGCGGTAGAACGTCATCTCTCAAGCTGATGACAGCGGTTCAAAACCCGTTGGTGGCTGCCTGACATTTGACTAACTGTCAAAATTACCAAATGTTTCACAGCCCATAGCCGATGATTAATAAATCAATGTGTTGTATTGGTGTCGTTAAACAAAACAAATTAATTGTTGATGAACGTTCGCTTGATGTGCTTTATTTTTAGTCCCAAATTGTACCTTAAACTGGAATAGGAAAGGCTGTGCTATGTGGGAAAGTGCGTGTAGAAGATCTCGTGTACTCGAAAGCTTTAACAACGATACTTACGTCTGTTCTAAATATGATACAATTTTAAGCTACCAATGGTTTGGAATAGTTAATTGCAATGTATATATTTATTTTTGATGTTGTTTGTTGCAGGTATGTTTAGAAGAGTAACATTGTTTTTTTATTTATATATTTCAGAAATACTAGAACCATCTTCAATATGTCCAGAAATAAGACCTGGGGAAGATGACCTTCCTGGTGAGTATTGTTCTGAGCATGCGCACTTCACAGTAACTTGACATTGAAATATTTTCTCACAAAATCTTTAATATAAAAACCAAAAAAAATTGTATAATAATAAATAATAATAATAATAAATAATAAATAATAACAATAATAAAAATGATAATAATAAAATCCTACGAAAACCCACAATATTACTATTACTTCCTTCTCATTATGGAACAATCAATGTTCTATAATGTTTAACATAACACAAATAAAACCGACTGAAATTAATGCTTATGAATCAGTATTAACAAATTTTTTTTTTATTGTTTACATTTTATTTATTTTAAAATAAGGATAATATTGAATACTCTATCTCAGCCGCATCGTTCCAGAACGAAATAAATGACGTGGTATTGGGAAATACAGGCGCGGATGCAGGAATTCTGAAAGAGAGAGTCCAAAAGTGGATTTCTGAAAAGGAGGAGGGGGTCCAAAACTGATGAGTGAATAGAAATGGGAGGGAAATGGTTAATTTTCACGTCCTTCCACTTGGAAAATGGTAAAAAAAATATTAGAGAAAAAGGGGGTCCTGACCCCCTGGTACCTCTGGATCCGCTTCTGAAATACGTCTTCTTGTGCCTTTAATAGAGACATCTATAATGTGCTCCATGTTGATTGTTACGACTGTAATACTAACCAACCAAATGACATTTAGTGGCTCGTATTAAATTGAGAGAAAGAAGTTAATAGGACGCGCGTTCTTTCCACGCGTAAATTAGAGTTTAAAAAGGGTGATCGTATTTCATAGACTGGTATCGTTTATAGCAACCGCTTGATATAAATTATAGGTTAAATATCGACCCTGCCAACCAGAATGTGCTACATTGAGTTTAACACATACCCCACCCAACCCTAATCCTAAATACTTTCAACGTGTATGTCATTGTACGTTTTAAAATGATGTACCCGTAGCATAGTTTTATCATACTTTAAATTGTCAATGAGATACATACAGAGGAATTTTTACTAATGTATGTTTCATATGCAACACCTTTTTTTCGTGTTACGTGCTACATCTTGTTTTTCATGTTACATGCAACATCTTATGTTTAATATGTTGCATCCAACACCTAGCATTTCATGATATATTGCATTGCATTACACGATATATTACATGCAATACCTTATTTTTTGATATGTGACATGCCACACCTTTCGTTTTATGATGTTACATGTAACACCTAACATTTCATGATATGTTGCATGCAACACTTTGTTTCATGATATGTTACATGGAACACCTTGTGTTTCTTGATATCCCACATTGGGCACCTTCTGTTTCATGATAATATTTATGTTACATGCATCACCTTGTTTTTCATGTTACACGCAACACCTAGCGTTTCATGATAAGTTGCATGCAACAGCTTGTATTTCATGGTAATTTACATGCAACAGCTTGTTTTTTCGTGATATGTTACATGCAAAGTATAGTTTTATTTCACGCTTTCAGTTTGGTACTCATGAATGTTGTGTAAATGAAACTGCTCTAGTATTAAAACCCCTGATATAACGTTAAAGTATGTGTAAACCAAAACAAAATTAATCGTGTACTCTATTTTTAGAAAATTATTTTTAAAATGTACCTCTTATTAGATATTTTCCTTAATTTATTTCGATCAGTATTCTTCCCCAACATTTTCAAACTGGAGGTTATGCTATAGAAATAGGCACTATTTTAACGTGGTTATATCATAAAACTGTTCAAGCAAGCTGATCGTGAGTGCTAACCCATTTTTTCTCAAACGTTTTCTGATATAGTTCCTCGTTACAGAGAACTTTCCGTAGATGTGTGACTCATATTTAAGTATATTTTTCGTTCCATCCAGTGGTCCACAACTGGTTCATCAAAGGCCTGTCTGTGGGACGGTACATATAAAATACCCCTTGCTGCTTATCGAAAAGAGTAGCCTATGTGGCGGATACGGGATTCTTCTAAATACATATGTCAGAATGGCCATATGATTGACATCCAATAGCCGATGATAAGATAGAAATCAATGTGTTCTAGAGGCGTCGTTAAATAAAACAAACTACTTTTTCCAAATCATCAAAGATAATGGTATATTTATAACTTAGTTCATCGTTTGATGTTCTTAATTTGAAGTAAGAAATAAAAAAAAATTAATTTAAGTTTCTCATGAGAATTAGTGATGTCAATCAACTTTTTATAAAGTGAAACAATAGCATATTAAACGACATCCTAAGATTCGACTATTAAATATTTTATCAAAATAAAGGGAAAGTACAAAAACTAAAAATATTAATTAGAGGAAAAATTTAGTTCTTTTAATTGCGAATCAGTAAATTAACAAAGGAAGACCATGTTTATTTAACGACACCTCAGCACATTGTTTATTCGACAGCTTTTAGGTGTCATATTGTAGTTTACTACGCATGGTCTTCAGAGAAAACCCGCTACCGCTACATAGGCAATTTTACGATTAACTGCAAGTGATCTTTCCCACGGACAAGAGAGCACATACCACGTCCTTAGATAAATCAGTTACGGACAACCTGGCCACATTTAGCCTTGCATAACACTCACTCTGAGATGGAGCAGACATCGAGATTAAAAGGTAGCAACTTCATATATTTTTTCGGTGAAACCTTTTCCTCCATCGGAATATTCCGAATGAATTCGGTAAGAATTCGTCCCAAAGTACAATGGACCAAGACGTTTTGCGTACGATTCAAGATGGAAGAAGCGGTATGTCCAATCTTGGTTATATTTTGGCGTTTTCTTTTCTTTTCAATGTCGCGTGTTATTAAAGTAGTCTTGAGTTGGTACTTCATGTATGCAATTATTAATGTACATTTCTAATATACAATTAAAATGTATGATCGAATTTTGATCAAAAATGAAAAAAATCTCATAAATTGATCAGAATTGAAACACTTTAACTTTGTACATGTAATACAAATGTTAATATTTCTGTAAAAGTTTGACTTTATTATTATTATTATTATTGTTATTATTATTATTATTATTATTATTATTATTATTCTTATTAGTAAATGAATACTATATATTTTGTTTGCATAATATATATGCCTATTAATATTTGGATCACAGCTAAAAAAAAATGACAGTTGAATGTAAAAGATTAGTTAGTGCAAGTTTCAGAAAGCAATTATTTCTAGACTTTAACTTAAGATGAATCCAAAAACAAATGGTGCGAAATAAATTGGTACGAAATGTTTTGCAGCTACAAAAATATTCAGCCGTTTTAACGGGGAGGGATGCGAGGGTTGGATACCCGTCATACGACTCCATATATATACGTCACACCTCCTTCAGCGGAAAAAAATATGTTATTTGTTTGTCGATTTACGGTTCGTTAACATAATACAATTATTATTTTAAAAATATTGATAATAAGCGAGATGCGGTGGTTATGTCAGTAGTTGAATGAAGTATTTCTATGGACAAAACAAATGTTTATATTTAAAATTAATTCCTTGTTTGGAAATTAATTAGGTTAGGGGTCCGTGGGAGTATGCCTTTAATATAGAAATTTGTTTACGTATAAATAACTATTTATCATAATAAATGTCTTTGCAATGAGTTTTGTGGTAAATGCTCTCTAATAGGCACAAGTGCAGTATTATATTTCTAAAAACAAACTGTTTATCTGTGACGTCACAGACTTCGAAATTTGCGGTAAAAATCGCCATAAAAGCTATCATGAAATTGGTTTAAGACAGCTTTGTACTTCCGTCACAAATATATAACCATATTACTCAGTATGCTCCTTTCGTTGAAACTGCCGTCGCAATTCCTCAGTCTTAAGATTTAGCGACGGCAATTAAGTTTCAGCGCAACGTTGTCAGAATTTCAAAGGCTACATTCCTTTCCTTTCAAAGTTAGATATCTTACATCGATACTGTCCGTTCTGTACAGTGTTGACCTATTTAATGGTGATCTCCAGTGGCAGAAATCGATTAGTCATTATGATTACTTGTAGCTTCAGGCTATGTATATTGCTTGTGTTGACTTCTTTGAAGTCCGCTCAAACCACTGTTATCTTTTGAACGAAGCAGAAAAACAATCGGAAACGAAAATGCAAAAAACGCATTGGAAGAAAACTGCTGCTTTGATGTACGCCGTTTCATTCAGTTTGCAATTAGCTATCCTTTCAGAGGCATTCGACCTGGTTACATAGATTAAAATAAATATACAGCATTTTGTACAGTTAAAATTACACATTAGTTACCCTTTGTTTGACTTACACATACTTTCTGTCGCATCCATATTGTTTTTTTTTGTGGTCATTTTATTCGTAATAACAGAAAATACATTTGAGGCCATATGCGTTTCGATATCACAGTGCTAAACATGGGCGTGAATCCCGGGGAGGGAGGGATGGGGGGGGGGACACGTGCCCTCACTTTTTTGACAGTGGCGGAGGCCTATATAATTATTCCCTCCCTTTTTGCTTCGAAAAACTGAAAATTTCATTGAAATTAAAATTAAAATGCCTAAATAATAATCTTTACCAGTATTTCTATTTATTGTAACACTTAACCATGTCGTCTTAGCGCAAATATACCGAAGTACAAAAGTGGTCTATAATTTTGGGGGAGGAGGTGGGCAGCGGGATGATCCGTCCCCCAACTTTTTGGACAAGGGTATGTTCCACCCCCCCCCCACACTTTCAGGAACGGATTTTCGCCCTTGATGCTAAAGATATAATATCAGTCAGAGACCGGCACCGGTGGTGCAGGGGTTAAGGTATCGGACTTTCGGCAGGTAGATACTGAGATCAAATCTCTGTCGAGGTTAGGATTTTTAGACCCAAAGTGAGAGCTTTGCAATGCTCAGTGCATAGGTGTACCCCACTTTACCGACCAGTGATCCACAACTAGTTTATCAAAGACTGTGGTAGGTTTCTTCTACTAACACCAACCTCTGACCTGGACAGACAGCACAGGAAGCTGAGCTGTGTACCCAGAACAACTTGCTTCAACCTTAATTGGATATAAGCACGAAAATACGTTTAACCAACTAATAGTTAATATCTAAAACTTTTATTAATAACTGAATTATCAGTGAACCAACTGCGCATGTATGTATTCTTACATGTAAACAAAGTCCGTATGTATGTATGTATGTATGTGTGTCTGTGTGTGTGTATGTATGTATGTATGAAAGTATGTATGTGTCTGTGTGTGTATGTATGTGTGTGAAGCAAAGTTATAGTTTAAAATGGTGGTGTCATGTGACGTGACGCCAACTATATACAAGCAACTGTACTATGATCAATTTAAGAGCATCCACCAACCACTAAACGTGTGTTCATATCCATATATTGATCAAGCCACACTTCCACATCTATGAAAGCACCAGATGAAAGCTTTCTCTCATATTAGTAGGCTAGCGATGGATGTTTTTAATAACATCCATACATTTCAAGTTTGCAAGATGTTCATTAATATGATGTGTGCACGCTATATGTGGTAGAAATAACGCACTGGACACAACATGTAATGTAATAAGCTAAAATCAATAGTCTGTTAGTAAGGAAGCAGGTGCAATTATTAGTAAACACCTGTTTTGACAATGATTTGTTAGAACATACGATTAACTACTAGTATTTACTTCAACCCTCTCTTGTTTAAAGCACTGGCCCCGACGGTTCGCAGCTTATTAACTATTAGTATTTACTTGAACCCTCTCTTGTTTAAAGCACTGGCCCCGACGGTTCGCAGCTTATTAACTATTAGTATTTACTTCAACCCTCTCTTGTTTAAAGCACTGGCTCCGACGGTTCGCAGCTTATTAACTGCTAGTATTTACTTTAACCCTCTCTTGTTTAAAGCACTGGCTCCGACGGTTCGCAGCTTATTAACTGCTAGTATTTACTTCAACCCTCTCTTGTTTAAAGCACTGACCCCGACGGTTCGCAGCTTATTAACTGCTAGTATTTACTTCAACCCTCTCTTGTTTAAAGCACTGGCTCCGACGGTTCGCGGCTGTAGGTACCGGAATCGAATCTCAGTAGCAGCTCCGACCCAGAGTGCTCCACGAAGCTCAATGGGTAGGTGTACATCACTTATTCAGACTAGTGGTTCACAACTGGCTTACCAGAGGCCGTGGTTCACAACTGGCTTAACAAAGGCCGTGGTTTGTGCTATCCTGTCTATGGGACAGTGCATATAAAAGATCCCTTGCTGCTTAACGATAAGAGTAGCAACATTAGTGTGACAGCGGCAGGTTTCGTTTCCCCTACTACCACTAACCTCTGTTCTGGACAGACTGCACAGGAAGCTGAGTTGTGTGCCCAGGACAGCGTGCTTGAACCTTAATTGGATATCAGCACGAAACAAAGTACAACCAACCAAGCAAGCAAGCAACCAACCAAGCAACCAAGCAAGCAACCAACCAAGCAACCAAGCAACCAACCAACAAACCAACCAACCAACCAACCAACCAACCAACCAACCAACCAACCAACAAACCAACCAACAAACCAACCAACAAACCAACAAACCAACAAACCAAGGTTTAAGGCACAAATAAAGAAAGTATTGTTTAATGACATTTATTAATAGCAGAGCTCTATTAAATATCGAACTCACGATATGTGACACATAGTTCAGGGAAGAAACCCGCTATCTCCACATACGATACTCTTTCTACATAAAATACTGCACGCACCATGACCTTCGTTACATAAGTCATGGACCACTAGATGAAAGGAGAAATAGCTTAGTGGGTTTGATCCTATAAGTAAAATAGACAAATGCATACTTAGAAACGCATCTTGGTTAGGGGTGTTAACCCTCTACGACCACTAAGTTTTATCCCCCCCCCCCCATTATAATCTGGTCATTTGCAACTATGAACACCCCTCTAATGTTAAAACTTCACCGTGCCAAAATTTCTATAATCGCCCCGGAATTACACAATGCAACATTACACCCACCTAATAAAATCTACTTTGATTGGTTGGTTGTATTTATTTTCGTACTTATATCCAATTAAGGTTCAAGCACGCTGTCCTGGGCACACAACGGCTTCCTTTGCTGTCTGTCCAGGACAGAGGTTAGTGTTAGTAGGAAACACGAAACCCGCTGCCGCCACACTATAAGCAGCAAGGGATCTTTTATATGCACTATCCCACAGACAGGATAGCATATACCACGGCCTTTGATAAACCCGTTGTGCACCAATGGTCGGTGTAAGTGGTATACACCTACCCACTGAGTCTTGAGGATCACTCACTCTGGGTTAGAGCCGGTACTGATATTAAAAAATACATGCCTCGACTGTTATTTGATCCCAGTATCTACCAGCCACGAGACCGATAGCTTAACCACTGCGCCACCGAGGCCGCTGAAATCTATTTTTAGAATAATCCAGCTTTTAAAGTTACATGTTTTATGAATCACTCACTGCGCACACTATTGTTCTTGTTGTTTTAATGATGCTGGCTTTTTCTTTGGAGCGGGATGTAGCTCAAACGGTAGAGTGTCCGCCTGTGAACCGGTCGGTCGTCGGGCTATTTTCCGTTCGAGCCAGCGGTCCACAACTGATTCATCAAAGGCCGTGGTATGTGTTGTCCTCTCTGTCGGATGGTGCATATAAAAGACCCCTTGCTGCTTACCGCAAAGTGTACCCTATGTGGCGGCTGCGGATTTTCTCTAAATACATATGTCAGATTGACGTCCAATAACCGATGATAAGATATAAATGAATGTGTTCTAGAGGCGTAGTTAAATAAAACAAACTTTACTTTACTCTTTCTTTGTTGTTATCAGTGTAACATTCCGTTAGATTTGAGAAATACCATTATCGATACTAACTCACTCAGCCTACTGATGGACGACTAATAGACAGCACATTCTGGGAGTAAATTTAATAAAGGCCTAAAGTTGGCTTAACGTGGTGTTATTCGGTTAACGTGGCTTTAGTCGAACCGCTGTAGCAAACTGATATTTAACTGTATCTCAATTATCTTCTAATAAAATTCAACACTGAAGATATCTCCTATTTGGTGAAAAGTATTTCAAAGAACAAACAGAAAGATAATAGCTTTTCTCTGAGCAATAGAAAAAAAGTCACAAGAGTTCTTTATTTTTATCAAAACGTACATATAACTCAACTAACACTTGTCCAAGCAAAATAAGGACAGTTTTTTTTAAATATAATAATTAACTTTATTATTTTTTATGTTTTAATGACACCACTAGAACACATTGATATATACTGAACAGCAAAAGAAACGCACATGTTTGTTCAGATCCAGTAAAAATAAATTAAGACGAAAAATTCGTAAAACCATAAAACTTCTCTGCACATGCCTCCTGTAAGCAAAACACCAACGCCAAAATATGGTTAACTTTTTATTCAATCAAACATTAAATGTGCGTTTCTTTTGCTGTTCAGTATTTTAACATTTGGTAATTTCGACGTGTAGAGAATCATCGGCTACTGGATGTCAAACATTTGGTAATTTCGACGTATAGAGTATCATCGGCTATTGGATGCCAAACATTTGGTAATTTTGACGTGTAGAGAATCATCGGCTATTGGATGCCAAACATTTGGTAATTTTGACGTGTAGAGAATCAAAGAATATGTCTACCAAGAAGATTCGATCTCATGACCTAATCACCAAAACAAACGCTCCGCCGACTGAGCTAGATTCCGCTACTGTCGTGACGTTATTCCTTGCTTTGTTTCGAAGATTTTAGTCGAACCTCCACAGCACAAACATAAATATCAGCCATTCATTATTTTAGTCGGACATTAAAAAAAAGTCTGTTGTCAGAAAAAGAGGAGTTTGCTACACACTATGTGCTAAACTACTGATAATTTACATATTCCTCTTTTGAACAAAGAAACAAAAAAAAAAAGAAAAAAAAATAAGAAAAAAAATAGCCACATACGTTTAGTATATGTTTATCATGTAAATACAGTAAACCTCTCGGATAAACCGGACAATCGCTTATACCGTACTGAAACTCCAAGTCCCGGTCCCGTCTAACGATAATTCCAATAAA
>JAULBS010007408.1:0-25766 GCA_032355785.1 Symmetromphalus regularis | reverse complement strand
CCTTCAAAACAATCCAGAATCCGCTACAGTTTACAGCCAAGTATACAACACACTTCCCAATCCTTCCCTTCAAAACATTCCAGAATCCGCTACAGTTTACAGTCAAGTATACAACACACTTCCCAATCCTTCCCTTCAAAACAATCCAGAATCCGCTACAGTTTACAGCCAAGTATACAACACACTTCCCAATCCTTCCCTTCAAAACAATCTAGAATCCGCTACAGTTTACAGCCAAGTATACAACACACTTCCCAATCCTTCCCTTCAAAGCAATCTAGAATCCGCTATATATTTACAACACACTTCCCAATCCTTTCCTACACACTGTATTTCAGGCAGTCTGTCCTATGTTCAGTATGTTTGTAATCCCAATTTTTTATTTTGTTCATGTGATCAGTTATATAACTGTGTTCAATTGTTTAACTTGCATTCAGTGTTGCCTTTTTCAGTTAACCAGAATAATAATTATTGTGTTTGCAGTAAAAAAAAATTAAAAACCTGCTAATATATTTGTACTTAATTGTGTTTTTTATATTTTTAAAAGGCATGAAGTGTGTTCTCATATTTAATAGCTTGTTCCCTCATAATTTGTTAATGTAATTTGTGAGGTTATTTTGACTAATGTTTTGCTGAACTGCATGGACATGCAGAAAACATACAGAAATGCCAGTCGTTAATTAAAAAAAAAACACTATGTGGTAACAACAGGTTTTTGTTTTATACAGGTTTTATTTTAATGTGCAATTCATTAAACAGTGTGTTGAGATACTATTACGCAATCTTCCTTTAACCCTTCAAGAGACAATCATTATTTGAATACAATAGTTTTTTATTTTTTATTATTATATATTAAAAATATGCAAAAACTGTATTAATACAGATTTTAAAAATTTGTAAATTTAATAACTTTATTTTTCAGAAAAATAAAAATGTTATTGAAAACATATTTATCAATTATATGTGACTTGAAGAAAGAATATTTTATTGTATTATTTTTGTTTGAATGTAGCCAATAAAAAAAAGAGTGATGTAATTAAAAATAAATATAAAATTACCCCCTCCCCCCCCACAGAAATACATAATCATACAGTAAACATTGTTCCAAGATTGTAGAACACAATTATATTTTCATGTACCAAATTTTATAGCTCTGTATTGGATCATATATGAATTTGTAGCATGTTTTAATGTTTTATTTTAAAAATATTTAAAGTCTTTTAGTAAGTCATGTACTGTTATATAACTAAAAAAAAGAGAATTAAAGTTCAGTGCTTTTGAGGTTTCGTGATAAACAAGGGAGGTAACCATGTCATATATTTTATTTTAAATAAATGTTATTTCTTTAAACTCTAAAGAAATGCCTGTAACTACAATATTAATTGTGTTAACTAATCTTAAACATGTTGTCTTGGATTTTCATAGAGAGAGATAAATTTGTGACCAAAACTTTATAAACATTTTCTTTTGTAATTTTATCTTTTGTAGATTTTACAAACAGCTGATATTGGGAATAAATCTCGAGGTATCCAAGATGTTGAAGATCACACGGATTGAGATAACAAAATTAAACTATATTAAGAAATATTTTCTTCATGCTCACAACAAAAACATCAACTGTTATATATATTTTATGATTGTTTATTTAATTTTCAGCTACAGTTTGTCATTAATGGGATCATAACATTTGTAATGTTATCAACATATTTCCAGCTATCTATATATTTGCTTTATTTTATTAATTATTAAAGGGATGCATTGGAGGATGGGAGGGAGAAGAATGGACACCTGCTTGAGCTGCTGGACGCGGAGAAACGTAAATGTCTTCTGCTTGAATCCCAGGTTGCTGATCTCAGATCTCACAATAAAGACTACCTCAACAAAGAGAGCAGATTTGTTGAGGTTAGGGTCAAGGTTTATTTTTTGTATTTATTATATACCAAGCTAATGATGTATCAAGAACAGAAAACAGACTCCACCTCAACCCTCCAATTAAGCCAAATGTTATAATTAACTGTCAAAAAGTGTTATTCAATCGTTATTAAAAACAAAATCACTGTTAAAATAGTTCTAATATTTGATATTACCCAAAAATCTACATATTCTGCCCTATACATGTACATTTAGGTAGTCATCAGCATAGATATTATCCTTTGTTTTCTGCAAAATAAGGCAGAGAGTAAAACATAATTTTAGTCATGTGAAGAAATAATCACTTGATGTCAACTATACAGTATATATTTTAAAAATATTCAAGTGTTCTTAAATATCGTAATCCTCATACTTCTCTCGAGGGTTATTTAATTTTTGGTAGCCTTTCAGATCTTACTTGTTATAATTATTGAAAGAAATATACATTCTAATACAATGATGTTGTCTTCAGCAACTTCGAACTGAGCTGTCTAAAGAGCAGGAGAGAAGGATAGACTCAGTAAGACAAGCAGAGATGGAGAAAGCTGCTAAGTCCACTGCCCAGCAAGAACTAGAGATTGAGAGACGGCGAGTTCGATCCATTCAGAATGATTATGACACCTTGCTTGCTCAACTCAAGTCTTCCCTTGAAACAGAGAGATTAAAGTGTGATGAACTTAGTGGGTACGTATCCCAGATGAAATTGTGATGAACTTACTGAGTATGTATCCCAGACATCAGCACAGATATTGTCCTTTGTTTTCACTATACATAGTGGGTACGTATCCCATCAGTATCTCTATTAGACAATCAGTGGCTACCCAAGTAAAAATTATAAAAATATTGATATCCTATTACACTTGACGGCCAGCAGGTTTAATTAATCAATTACCAAACATGAAATATCAACCAATTCCAACAATTAATAAGTATGAATAGTAATGAAAATTAGAAATTAATTTGTTTAAAATATCCAAAACAAAAGTAGTGATAAACTTTAAAACTTTGTAATCTGAATCAACAATAAAGTATTAATCCCTAAACTTCTCTTTTATACGTTATTGTTGATTCAGATAGAAAATGTTTAGTATTTTGTTCACAGACTGGCCCCAGTGGTGCAGTCGTAAACCTGTTGGACTCACCGCTGGTAGGTACTGGGATCAAATCTCAATCAAGGCATAGTATCTTTAATCTTGATACCAGCTCCAACATAGTGCTTCATAAGGCTCAATTGTAGATATATGCCACTTACACCAACCGTTGGTCCACAACTGGTTTATCAAAGGCTGTTGTATGTGCTGTCCTCTCTGTGAGAAAGTCCATATAAAAGAGCCCACCCCACCCCCCTTTTTTTTTGAATATTGGTTTAACTAAAATAAGCATCGGCTGTTAGGGATAAAAGATTCTATGCAACCAGTCATAAAGAGTAGCCTATGTGTGATGCAGGTTTCCTCTAAAGACCACGAATCACAAAACACCATAAGTTTTACATCTAATACCCTCTGAACAAAACAATGTGCTGGGGTGTCATTGAAACAAACAATCCTATGTTCACAGAAACTTGGAACGAGAACATCAGGAGATGACACAGCTACAGACTCTACTGGAGGCAGAAAGATCGGCTCGCCAGGAGATTAGTCACCAGGGACAGTCGTCAATAGAAACCTACCTGTCTGAGCTGAAGGACAACAAGACACTGGTGGAGGACCTGAAGCGAGCTCTGGCGAGGGAGAAGCAGAACATGAGCAGTCTGAGTGACATGTTGGATATGGAGAGAGCGAGTGCACAGCACGACATAGAGGAGGAGAGGAATGCTGCTCGCAAACTCAAGAGAGAATTAGATACCCTACAGGTATGAGGATGTGTTTAGTTATTCAGGAGGATATGTTAGTACAGTTAAATGGAACAAATAGTTATTTCAAGTTAGTCCAACCTTTTTAAATGACAGAAACAGTTATGTTTAGTTAGCCATAACTTTTTAAATAACAGAAACAGTTAAGTTATCCCAACTTTTTAAATGATAGAAACAGTTATGTTAAGTTTTCCCAACTTTTTAAGTGATAGAAACAGTTATGTTAAGTTTGCCCAACTTTTTAAGTGATAGAAACAGTTATGTTAAGTTTGCCCAACTTTTTAAGTGATAGAAACAGTCATGTTAAGTTTTCCCAACTTTTTAAGTGATAGAAACAGTTATGTTAAGTTTTCCCAACTTTTTAAGTGATAGAAACAGTCATGTTAAGTTTTCCCAACTTTTTAAGTGATAGAAACAGTTATGTTAACCCAAACTTTTTAAATGGTACAGACTGTTACGCAAAGTTTTCCCAACTTTTTAAATTGTACAAATCGTTACGTTAAGTTTTCCCAACCATTTTATATTGTTCAAACAGTTATTTTAAGTTTCCCCAAACTTTTTAAATGGTACAGACAGTTATTTTAGGTTAGCCCAACCTTTTAATTTTTTTTAGTGTTATGGATCGGCTAACATTCATTTGAGCTTAAATGGAATGAAAATAGAATTCCATTTTGCCCCGTTTTTATGTATATTTTCATACTGGTCATGTTAGAACCAATGAAATTTGCAGAACAGAATTAAAAAAAGTAAGAAAAAGTTACGTTTAAAATTTACATACTTTGTCAAATACTATTTAACCAAAGACCAGTTTAATTAAATAGACATCAACTCTAAATCAATCAAGCGTATTACATGCACCTAATGACTAAAATATGATTTTCTACAAATCAAACCAAACTGGTATCTTAAAGGTGATGTTAATTTAAAAAGTGGTAGCGGCATTTGTTTTGGCCAATGTTATGCTTTTTGCTTTAACAAAAATTAATACTTTTTTCTTTTAAAAGTTAATATTTAAATGTTATAGATGGAAAAAATAGAATTGAAAAGACACTTAGACTTGGAACGGGAGTCGTCACGTGCTGCTCAGATGCAGGTGGAAGAACTCCAAACTGATTTAAAAGCCATGAAACAGCGTGAGAATGAGATTAAAAAACAAGCCAGCTCAGAGCACAAACAAGAAAAACGCAGACAGCGAGAGCTTGAACGAGAGAAAGACGAACTCAACATCAGACTGGTAAAGACTTGTTTTTCATACACAGTAAATTTTAAAATATACTCAATTTTCATGGCTTAGTGTAGAGGTTTTGCATTGGACTCGAGGTTGGTTGGTTCTGGGCATACATTTTTTACTCACATTAATTTCATGATTCACATTATACAGTAGAATCCTCTTAATTGCATAGCCATTTTGCCAAAATATTTTATGCAGTTAATGCGATAAATTTATCAGAAATACCCATTTAAAATCATGTTACATTTATCAAACAGTGATCACAAAAATCAGAAATATTCAATATAGTAAAGAATTCTTTGACAAAGTAACCTGAATGCTGTAATAGTTTCAAAAATAGTATATGGTTACACTTTCTTTGTGATCATTTTGTGATTATTTTATAAAAATGTTAAGATTCGGCATGGTTTTTGGTACTGTTGAATTTTCTTTTTGTTTTTCTACATTTTCTAAAGCAAATCACCAGACATTACAAAGAAAGTATATACAGTTAAAAAAATTCTTTGTATATATTTGCAAACAAATGGTTCTGTGCAGCAGAACATTATGCAAATAACAGAAATATGCTGTTATTAGGAATGCAATTAATTGGACTTGACAATAGTATTAAAATATGTTAAACCTAACATATGCTTGAAGTTCATTATTTTACACTAGCGTGAGCAGGAGTTGGAATCTCAGAGACAGAAGGAGAGATTAAAAGACACAGAAATGGAGGTTGATCAGTCACGTGACTCTGAGCAGCGTACCCGCATTGAGTTGGAAAGACTGAGACACGAATATGAGAGAAACCGTCTACTAAAGTCGCCAAGAACTCCACTAGTAACTGAAATGGTATAATCTTAAATAGTTTGTTTAAATTGGTTTCAGTGACACATTAGTTTATCCATCAGTCACTGAAGATAGATTTAACAAATTGGGACATATTTTCGTAAAATTGGGGGAAACTTAAACAAATTTAAATTTGAGCCAATTTTAGCAAATTGATTTAATTTAGTAACAAATAAAAGATATCTTGACTGAACATATTGCATTACAGATCAATCCTGGTGCTTCATGATCACTTTTCATTTGCATATAAATAATCTTAAAGTTTATCTATTTAGGCAGGCTCCACAGTGAAATTTGGCTAATAATCTCATAAACTGTAAAGAAAAATATTTTTTTTCCACAAAAACAGCTGTTATTAAAAGAAATGATTTCAACAGGATAAAATAAAATGTATAATTTTTTTTATTTGCACCTGGTAAATTTGGCATGTTTTATGTCAAGTGTTGTTGACTCATCTGTTTTCATTGTATTATGTTATTCAACTTACGTTGTAACACAATTACACATTGCTTTTTTATCTCCAATTTATATTGAACATATAAAATTAAATGATCTCGCCCTGTTAATCAGAAGACATCACTAAGGGAGACACAATCTACCCATCAACCTCTTTGATTCCTACACCATTGAGAATGGCTGCTTATTTATCAATTCAAAAATTTCAGTTTAATAATAGTTCTTGTAAGATTTTTATGCACAGTTATAGGTCAGTGAATATAAATTATAATTTGTTACTAAGTTTGTTAATGTTTATGTTTATCTAGACATCACCTTCCACACCTGATGTAAGAGTTCAGTATATCGGATCACCTTCAGTGACGATGGACACTCTTAGAAGTCTACAACAGAGGCTGGAATATATATCTATCAGACTGCAGCAGGACATTCAGACCTCTCCACAACTGCAGCAAGACTTGACAAGCATCCTGTCTGAAATCACAAGTCTACAACACAGTCACAGTGCTCAGGTACATATAAAATACTGCACAAGCTTTTGTAAAGTATCATTTTAACTAAACAAGTCAATTTCCCATTGTATCTGACTGAACAAAAGTAGAAGTAATGGTAAAGTGACTGACTAGTTACTAGACTGAAATGTATTGTCAGCTAATGCAGCCTTTTTGACCATTAAATTTACATCTCATAATTTCTGAAGTTTGACTATGGGTAATAAATACAATAACCTACTTGACACTTTAAATTACAGATTATCTGTCCCTCTTGAGAGCCTTGTTGGTCCAGCAGTAGAAAGTTGGACTCTAAAGCTGATGACAGTGGTTCAAAACCCATTGGACACTGGCTCACACATGACTACTTGTCAAAATAACCAAATGTTTGACATCAAATAGCTGATGATTAATAAATAAATGTGCTCTTGTGGTGTTGTTAAACAAAACAAACCTGTCCCTCTCGACATTGTTATTACCTATATAATTTGTGATTGTACTAGCTGGTAATTGTGATTCAGTTATTGAAAAGACAGCATCAGAATGAAGAGCTAAATTATAGAACAAATGTATATTGTGTTTTATTGTTTGACAGGTTGCTAGCACTGGAATGAGTGACTCTGTTATAGAACACACTCTGCAGCACAACGAGGAACTGAATGAGTTCTGCAGCAGAGTCAGGAGCTAAATTATAGAACATATGTATATTGTGTTTTATTGTTTGACAGGTTGCCAGCACTGGAATGAGTGACTCTGTTATAGAACACACTCTGCAGCACAACGAGGAACTGACTAAGTTCCTGGCACAAGTATGTAAGGAAAAAGAAGAGTTAAGAGCTCACTTGAACCAGATTGAGGATGAGTTGTTGTCATATCGCAGGAAAGAGAGGCAGGAACGGGTTAGTATGTTACCGGATAGATGAAATGAGTATTAAACCTTTATAATTCATATTTTTGTCTTTTTGTTTTGTCAGATCAAGGGGTTCCTGCAATGTTAATGCTAATATATGGACCTAGAATAAAGAATAGTACCTTGTTAAAATCATTAGATATTACATTATGCAGTTTTTTCTTGCATGATGATGGTGACCTCTAACCTGGAAAACCAGGAAAAATCTGGGAATTCCAAATTTGTACTGAAAATTGTAGTATAGTTAGGTAATTTTGTATACCATTGGAATTCTGAGGGTAAAAGACCTTAGTATTTAATTGCAATTTAATTTTCATCCAATATTTGTTCAATTTTTTTTATTTTTTTAAAGCTGACCCTTAGGA
Source organism: Symmetromphalus regularis (assembly GCA_032355785.1). NCBI lineage: Eukaryota > Metazoa > Mollusca > Gastropoda > Neomphalida > Neomphalidae > Symmetromphalus > Symmetromphalus regularis. The sequence goes on along the minus strand of JAULBS010007408.1, from coordinate 17,719 downwards.
GCTGGGGTGGCTAGGGGGAGTTGAACCCCCTCTCTCCCCCTTTATTGTCAGTTCATGGAAATGTTTTCACATGGTAAACCAAGAGAATTTCTGAAGCTAAACTGTGTTTCAGAAATACCATGCTTAACACCTAATAGTTACTGATAAACAGCATGCCAGGTTATCATTACACTAATATTCCTTTCACTTCATCCTCCATTACAAAGAAAAACATGATTGTTAGCATAGTTAGCCTGTAACATATTAATTTATTATTTCTAGATTACCCAGGAAAACGGTGGCCAGTCTGAGGAGAAGTTCATGCATGACCGGGTGCTGTGGGCCAATGAGAGGCTGTCTCTGCAGATGAACCTCGACTCAGCGGAGCGTGAGATCGAACATCTCCAGGGAGAACTGCGGTATCTGCGTAATGAGCAGAACACTGTACATCTAGTGGACACTGACCGTGAGAAGGTGGGTGTTACTGTCACAACTATTTTGTCACAACTTGTAGTCCATAGCTGGTTCATCAAAGACTGGGATGGTGCATATAAAAGACCTCTTGCTGCTTACCAAAAAGAGAACCTATGTGGTGCAAGAGGGTTTCCTCTAAATAAATATGTCAGAATGACCATATGATTGACGTCCAATTGCTGATGATAAGATAAAAATCAATGTACTCTAGAGGTGTCATTAAATAAAACAAACTTTTCTTTGTTACAACTATTTGTTTTTCAAAATATCATTTCAAGATACAGTGACCTACAGTGGAATGTTGGGAATAATAAGATAAAAGCCATTTTGACAAAAATACTGTGATTATCATCCATATGGTTTATAATAAATGGTAACATAACTGAATTATTATTACAAGCTACTGTTGTGGCCCATGTGCCATAAAATACCTTGTAATCTGTTATTACCTTCCTCTCATATCACAAACACTATAACTGTTCTTACTATTTATGAAATGGATTTTATCAGAGGAGTGGGAATGTTCTTTCTGCTCAGAGTATTTTTAGACTTGCTTTATTGAGAATTATTTTTTTTTGTAACTTTACACCTGCTTGGATAATACACTTCAGCCATTATCACACTTGTATGAGAGTCATACAAAAATAAAAGAATTTATTTTTAAAATGTGTTATAGCCGTTGCTCCCTCTTGAGGAATAACTATTTCACAAACTCTTATTATATATAAAGTTCATATAATCCTCCAGTTCATGTAATAATCTTTGTTTTTAATACTACTTATGTTGAAGCACTTTTGAAAGTACAACCGCACAAAATTGGGTTGAAATTGAAAGGGAGATGAGTTCCTCCTTATAGTCTATATTAGTGTGTATGTAACAGGATTGACAGATTTGTAATTATATTACTAAAAACAATAAAAATATATTTTATAAATTTAGACATGAAATATAATTGTGTCAACAGGATGTTACTGTGATCATAGTGCTCCAGAAAAGGTCTGGTTTAACAATGATATTGACAGATTAATATGCAACTTTTTATTGAAGATTACTGTGTTGTCGGCACTTTTCAAAAACACTGATATGACAAATACGTTGTCTTTACTTTAATTATATATTTTATCCAGATGTGGTGTTTGTATGGAAAACTCCTGCATTCAGAAAGTTTAAAGAAAGCTGATATATCAAAAACATCATATTTACATTATTTCTGTATTTATTCTACAGATGCAGCGTTTGTATGGAAGACTGCTGAGGTCAGAGAGTTTCAGGAAAGCTCTTGTATATCAGAAACGGTATTTGTTGTTACTACTGGGAGGTTATCAGGACTGTGAGCAGGAGACGCTGATGCTGATTGCTCAGATTGGTGGATACCCTTCAAATGTCGACTTACAGCGACGTCAGCGCCATCCTCGCATGTATATGGTGTTCAGAAGTGCTGCACGGGTTGTCATTGCAATTTGGAGGTAAGATTTATTTCATAATTTTAATTGGTTATGGTATACTTAAATTTGAATATGTTATGATTTCAGAGAGAAATTTTAAGAGCATAGCTATTTTTGTTGTTTTGTCTATGCAAAACTAAATTTTGGAGTTATAGACTCATCTTCCTTGCTATAAACAGCCTGGCAATGATGTAAATATTAAAGGATTATTAGAAAGGGGCAAGTAAAAACATTATTTTAATAATGAAGAAAAGTTAACATTAAAAAAAAAAACCATATATTTTTTTTATATATCTCTTTTTTGTTATAAATTATAAACAATCTCTTGACTGTATAGTACTTCAGTTTCAGAAATGAGATATTTTATAGAAGATTTCTAACAAGTATTTATTTTAATAGGATGAAGTACATGGTGAAAAAATGGCGGCGTGCCACTCGCGTTGGTTCCCCTGTGGTTGGAGGAAGGATTAACCAACAATATGGTATGTAGACATGTATTGAAATCAGTAATATTATAATAATTTCATTTAAATATTGTCTTTAACTTTAGTTCATTACTATGTTGTTAGTAAAGTTCTGTAATTTCACTACTAGTCAAAATACTTGATGCACTAAACTTGTATTTTACAAATAATAATAATAAAAAAATGTAATAAATGTGCACAACAGAAAAGAACTTTATTCAGTTTGACTAGTATTTCCCAAAGTGGTGGTGGAAAGGTTTAGAGGGGCTGGTGAGGAAAAATGAGGAAATTGAGGGGTGGCAGGGAGGCATCGGAACCAAGTAATAATTATAAACATTTTCAAAATCTTTATGACAAAATCTAAGTCACAAACATTTAAGGAAAATGTAAATTTTAAAATTATTCTTTTTTTCTTTTCAGGCTATGTTGCCACAAGCAGTTCTTTTTCCCCACCTCGACCCTCCTCATCACCTCTACCATTAGGTTCTTCTCGGAATGCTGCAGTAGAAGCTGAGTCAGTTCACCGTCTTTCTCCACCCAGATCATCATACCACACAGCTGCCTTACAGAACGGAGACATGTCTCACTCTGCTGTTCCCATGGATTATGGGTCAAGCAGGAGAAGGCTGTACACAACACCTCCAACTAAAGACCCGTCGTTAAGATCGAGCAGCGGTTCGGTACCAGCTTCATCTAGTGCTAGAAGGTTAGTATATGGCTTGTCTTTAAACGGTTGTGAGAGAAACGTAAAATAAAATCTGGACTTTTGCTTAAAATATAAAATCTGGACTTTTGCTTAAAATATAAAATCTGGAAAGAGTAATAAAAAAAAAAGCAAGGGTAATTTTTAAGGAATTGAGATAAAGAGTTCGATTTGTGGGTTCATGCCCTAAATTCTGTTTGTTTTTCATAATATTCAATCCATATACTATATGATGTGGGTTTTTTCATAACAAATTGACTACCAAATTTGAACAGCAATTGGGGGCTTTGTTAACAACATATGATTGGAATAAATCATTGGGAATTAATATTTAAAAATTGTTTTAAAAAAAGATAATAAAAAATTCAGGTCATTATTTCCTGCTAAAAGTTAGAATCTTCAAAACAGAGGATAATGTGGATATTTTGTAGCAAATAGATGTGATTGGAATAAATTAATTATGTCTAACAAAAACGTGTCAAATGTGGGGATTTAATATAATGTTTATAAAATTATTTTTAGGCGGCTTCTTCGTGATCTTGAAAATGTACCTTCCAGTGATCCAGTCCTTCCTCACCAACAAGCTGAAGACACGCCACCTAATGATGAATTCATACAGAGGTTGGAAAACCTTCAACACAGATTAGGCAGCTTTGTAACGAGTTCCAAACCGGGACACTTACACAGCAGACACTCGTCATGGAGGTAGTGAAGCTCCTTGCTTGGATTTCCTCTGTGGGTTGTCATTTGTGCCAGTCGTAACGGATCGACATCATGAAGAGTATTATACATTTATTCCTAATCTTTACTATATGAAAATACAGAAGAAAATACAGTTGAAATCATGGAGCTTTATGGACTTGATTGTGTGACCAGAGACAATTTGGGATACGCTGGGAGCACTCTCCCCTCAGTGTCATTTATCCATCTCATGTCAAGCAAGAATTGGTATCAAGGACACTGTGTGAATTAGCAGTGGGTCCTCTGGGTCTATACCTGGTTAAGATTTCTGTCTGGATTCCAAAATTTGATTACATATACAGAAGAAGCATTGTTTCCTTGCTGTGAATTTGATGTCATGAAATCATCTAACTTCATGAACTGTTAAACTTTCTTATTTTCAGTCTTTTATTCTAAATCTTTACCAGATGAAAACTCATGAACAATTATTAGGTCCAAGCTGTGCAATTAGAATCATAATATAAAGGTGAAGTAAGTTAATATATCAGTCTTTATTCTAAATCAGATTAAATTGGAGAAGAATCAGTGTCATTTCTTTGTACAGAATTATATTCTGGAATCATTCAGCTAAGTTTTAAACTATGGACATCTCTTAATTCAGAATAACAAAAAACTCCAGAAGAGCTAAATATTGCTGTAAATTTGACATTATTGGAATCATCCAGGTTTTGTTTCAAATCTACCTGATGAAAATATGAATGAGATGATTACATGTTGTGATGTGGATGTCATGATGTTTGAATCACCTGGTAAATGATGTAAGCAGGTTTTGTGTTAATCAGTTACTACATTATGAGATTGTTTGACGATGTTACACTGCTGCTCATGGCCAACACAGAGGTAAAGCCTAGCATTAGCATAGGTTGAAGCCAGCTGTGATTATTGTACAGTTAATTTATTTTATTATTCAATAAACAATGTGAAGAAGTACCAGCTGAATACATTCAGCACTTTACTACATCCTGACTCAAACATTGACAGTAGAACAGAAAATTGTTACAACTGTTGTGATCGTAACCATGTGTGAATACATTCAGTACTTTACTACATTCTGATTCAACCATTGACAATAGAACAGAAAATTGTTACAACTGTTGTGATCGTAACCATGAGTTTTCAGTACTTTACTACATTCTGATTCAACCATTGACAGTAGGACAGAAAATTGTTACAACTGTTGTGATCATAACCATGTGTGGATAGATAATGGTGAACCAAACCAAGAAGATGATTTCCTTTTGTATGCAACAGTGTTGTCTTAAATGTCATTTATGTATTTTAATTACAGTGAATTCTGTCTAAACCTTATCATTGTGGGACCAAAAAACCTAATGTGGGCAGTGACATTTGTTTTTAACGATTTAAAGCTAATACTGGTATTGGACTTTACCGCTGGTGTTTTTTGTTTTTCTAATGAAAAAAATTGCCCCACCCATACCAAATTGCAGAATTATATAAAACCAAAACAAAATAGAAACAACCTTTCGAGAGAGAAAAAAACAAGAGAAAAAGAACATTTGTAATCCTGTCTAAGCTAGTGGATTATAATATACAGCTAGTTTAGATATTTCTGGATTATTCTGTATGAACTAGTGGATTATGCTCTACAGCTAGTTTAGATATATCTGGATTATCCTGTCTGAGCTAGTGGATTATGCTATACCGCTAGTTTAGATATCTCTGGATTATCCTGTATGAACTAGTAGATTATGCTATACAGCTAGTTTAGATATCTCTGGATTATCCTGTCTGAGCTAGTGGATTAAGCTATACAACTAGTTTAGATATCTGGATTATCCAGTCTAAACTAGTGGATTATAATATACAGCTAGTTTAGATATCTCTGGATTATCCTTTCTAAGCTAGTGAATTATAATATACAGCTAGTTTTGATATCTCAGGATTACCTGGTAGATGGTGCCTAAATTATGTGGTATTTTTTCACTTTTGTAAACCAGTTAGAGACTATAAAGTTATTTGTGAATCATACAGATGTCAGTTTGGACAAGTACACTAGTCCCCATTTGAAATAACAAATTATTATTTAATAAAGATAAACCTTTATTAAATGTGTTAAATGTGTTTAATAAAAACAAACCTTTATCAAATAACGTGTTAAACATGTTACTCTGGTTACTTGATCTGTTTTATGATCAAATTTTGATTTTCAGAATTCTAGGTAATGGTTGATATCAGAGGAATATTATTTAATTTTTCTGTTTTTGTAATTTATTTATAATTAGGAATTGATTTTACAATTTAAACTTACAAATAATGAAATGAGAAATAAATTAAATTCTTGACTTGCTCATATAATAATACTCTCTTGAAGTTATTAAATATTTGTGTGTAATTTATCATATTTTATTAATAATTTCCTAAATGGTGTTTTTAATTATATTGTTTAGGAAAACTGTATTTGTTAATCCACTGATATGTAATGGACAGTTGAACATTTTTACTTTTGTTGATGTACACAAAATATTGTGTATTTTCTTATTTTTTAAATTAAATTTTCTTATTCAAACTCATTTTCTTACATGTTCTATAAACATAGTTTTGTTTTGCCCTTTTCTTTTCATTTTTACTGAAATGTGTAAATTTTATTTATCATTATTTTCATCTGTGTATTTAATTCAGAATTATGGGAAACCAAAAATTAAAAATATAAAAAATGAGTACCATGGGCTAGAAAGATTTTTTGTTGTTGCTTATTTTGATAAATCACTAGTGAATTCATACTTAGTTTCTATTTGTTGTCTGTTGTTAACAAGGGTTACACAAACTTTAATAGAAATGAACCTAGCCATGCCTCAGATTGAGTTCTATTAGAAAATAATCCATTTCCCTTGAGTTGTGATGATAATAAATATATACAGTTGCTTTAGCTGTGTTTATGACTTAAATTGTCATGACATACCGCCAAAAAATCTACAGTAAATTTAAATGATTGTTTGACTGCTTGTATCATTTTTGTTTTAATTTTATTTATTTTCTGGATGTTTTCAAGCTTAAGAATATAATCAGTAGGTAAGCAGTATACATGTACTCAAGAGTTTCTCATAAGATGTTTTAGGAGATGAGGTCCTAACTGAAATTTGATGACTCGAATCCAAAACGATTGCATTGATGCATTCCAGACAAAACATCTAGAGTCAGGAGCTCATTTAGCTGCTTTGTTTGGCATTCAAATTTTACTAGCATTTTCAGTTGGCATCATATTTGCAACTAAGTATCTGTGTGCATTCTTAATTATATTGAATTCTTCACTATTTTTCCTAGAATATGCCATATTATTACTTTGTTGACAAATATCTGTACTGAATCTGGATTGTCAAATTATTCACCATTCATCATCTTGGCTAACACCTTTCTGTAACTGGATTCTTAATTATGTATAATTATTCATTATTCTACCTAGAATAAGCCACTTAATCACCTTAGCTAACAAATATCTATATCACATTCTTAATTAAACTAAATTCTTCATTCTTAATTAAACTAAATTCTTCATTGTTTTGTCTAAAATGAGACACAATATCATTTTTTAGCTAACACATATCTGTATTGCATTAATAGTTGACGTTTAGTGTTCACCGTTTTGCCTAGAATGAGCCACGTTTTCATCATGTTGTTTTTGTATTGCTGGCTTGACCGTCATCCGTCTCACCTCACTGTGATACATATACAGCTTGTAACCACTTTCATGTAACCAATCTGGACCAATATATTTTGGTACTGTGTTAAGTAATATTTATTCTGATAGTTAAAATTAACTGAATAAAATGTTATTTTGATTTATATTGTCTTTGATTGTTTATGTAACTATCTTGCATAATAATATTAAATTTGACAGTCTTACAATAACTAAAATTTGTTTTTGGTGAGACATGATTTAACTTTATACCAGTTCTCAAAAATATACATTTTCAGATTTATCACTTTGACTGCAGAGATATGATGTTGAATCACATTCATCTTCATACAAGGCCGCCAGAACGGGTGGCAGGGGTGCGGGCGCCACCCCAATAATTTGTCCACAAGCCAATAAAATCGTTTTTCCGGTATCTACATTTCAAAGTTTTCACGGGGAAGCATGCCCCCAGACTCCCTAGCCCTCAACATCGCTAGTTCACCGCCCCAATGTCAAAATCTTTCCGACGGCCCTTACGTAAGGTTAACCTATTACATGTTATATTTTAGAACTCAAGAACGACTGACTTGATATTTCTATCAATACCACGACCTGTGTCAGAAACATTTCTGACTTTGGTTGTTTGAAAACGTGATTAAGTTTGGTACTTAAAAACACCTGGGCCCTGTTGCTCAAAGCAAGGTCAAGCTAATCATGGGTTAGTTGAATATGTCAAAACCAAATTATAAATCATTGCAAATAGTTATTGAAAAGATATGTTGAAACTTAGATTATTATAGCCTAAGGTATCCATAAATAATCTAATCGAAAGTATATTTCAACTTTCTACGAAGATATTTTAAAGAGAAATATTCATCTATCCCATTGTTAGCTTTACAATGCTTTGAACAATTGGGTCCTGGTTTCTTTGAACCCTTTCCAGTTTAATATGAAGCTCAAAATTGCAAAGCTGAAAGATCGACAATTTTTAATGAAGACAGACTATTTTTAGTAATACAAGGTTCCTACACCTGCTAGAAAATCTGAAGAAAAATATGGATCTTTCCTGAATGATTCTCAGGAAACTGAAGTACAATAATTACTTGTTTTAGTGTGAGAACTCTATAATGTCTGTTTATGACCAAGAACATTGAACAAAAAATAAGTGTCTTAAAACAAGTTTGTAAAATACTGAATTATTTTAATGCACCAAAAAAATCATGTTCCAGTGATCATTTCCATATTTATTTCTTCGTGGCATTTATAAAATTCAAGATGACTACCACCACAATCGCAGTAAATGAGAAAGTTCCAAACTGGTCAGGGCTGCTCATCTACAAGACGTAAATAATGATTTTGGTGTCGACATAAGGCGCGGATGCAGGATTTCTAAAAGGGGATCCAAATGTGGATTTATCAAAGGAGGGGAGATCCAAATGTGATGAGTGAATAGAAAGGTGGTGGGGGGGGGGGGGCATTTTCACTTCCACTCGGAAAATGGAAAATTAACATTAGAGAAAAAGGAGTTCCTGACCTCCTGGATCCGCTATTTGATATCTATATCTCTCACACACACTGTATTACAGTATGTCGCTACTTACAGTCTACACTGAGTGAATGTTCTGTTACGCAGAAGAAATAATGGCCCTTAGCAGCCATTAAATATGATTAAAAATGTCACAGGTAATAAAACCAAAACACGCCAGTACCACTATAAGGAAGGGCATTAATATTTTAACATTTTCTTTGTATAGTGGGGCATCGCGCCCGCAGCTAGCGCGGCTTCACACACTGATACACCCATAACAATTACCCCTCAACCCCACTTTGAAAATCATCCTACGTTACTGGCATGTACGTAATGGATGCGTTAAGTTCCCTTCTGTATTATAAAACTAATTTTTATTCTCCCCCCCCCCTCCCAACCCCCGCGTTCTGCTATTTAGAAATACGTGTCAGTCTCACTACGCATTTGATCATTTTAAACAGATGGTTGTACATTAAATAGCGTGTTAGAGCTTAGTAAAACATTCCTTTTCGCTTTCTCAAAGTCTTTTCCTGATGTTAAATCTCTTGCATAGCCAGCAATAATAAATCCGTCGATTTGTTTTATTATTTTTTCCCATGGTACTGATATTTATTATCCACACGATTCAAGCTTCCAACGCATGGGTTTGCCTCGGCGTTTTATCCCTTTCTGGCTACGTCCCAGAGAAAGATATCATTTCAAAATAATATAAACTTTTATAGGTACAATTGCTATATGCCTAAGTAATTCTGTTTGGAACTACCAAAGTTGGATCGTTATTATATTAATCAATCATGTCGTTATTATATTAATCATTATGTTTAGGTCAAAGAAAATTATTTTTCCACAGTTACATTTCAACATAGCGGTAAGTTTATGAACTCGTCAACATTCATATTCAGGGTTAAATCTTTTCAAGTTCTTGTCAAACAATTCTTAAACTGCTATCAATAGATCGAATTACATTTCATTAATAATAACTTGCGAGAAGAACACCAGTTTTAAAGTAATATAGTCGGTAAACAGAAGATTATGTCAGCCTAACACACCGAGGTCCATTTCAGTAAGTTCGCATTATTAAACTAAATTAATATTGACTTGTTATAACTTTTTATATGAATAACAATAACGAAATAAATTAATACTGACTTGTAACTTTTATATGAATACCAACAAAGAAATAGCTTTCATGTTAGGCCTTACATTAAAATACACTTAATTAATCTATAGTATTATTAATTTCACCATGTTCAATTTACTTGAAAGGTATTTAGTCATTGTCCTTTTACAAATATGAAAAATGGAGAAATTAGAACTGTTGTACCTAATAATAAAAAGATATTCTTAATTAATCTGTGTGAAAAATAACGTTTCTATTGCACTATATACAGGTCCGGCGCAGCTGTTTAAATATTGGAGAAGGGGAGGGGTGGGGGCAGAATAGTCATTTGAAGGGCGCCTACAACGTACTCAATAATTGAAAATATTGTTGCAAAAAAGGGCGACGCAGATTATTGGGGAGGGGCTCATGTGCGCTCCTTGTCCTCCCCTGGCTGCGCCGGCCCTTGTATATCAAAATATCCTTAATCTGTGTTACTGTATCTCCAATAGCCGATATTTATTTTAATGCTGACAATGTGACATTCTATTTACTGATGATAGGTGCGAATCCTGTAACAGTTTTAGGTGGGACAACTAAAAGGGCTACCTATAATACAATATAAAGGTGTTTTTATTCTTTAATTAAGCAATATAAAATGTGAATATTATGTTAAGAGAATCTACAATGTTCAGGTGGGTAAGGAGTTAGATAGTTGGGTATTGTTTACATTAGATACAATGGGAGCGTAACGTCCATCGCCAACCACCCGTTCAGAACGGCTCATGATCAAATTATATAGTCTTTTGTGTGTAAGCGGTATTGTGTTCCATATTACGAATATTTGTAAGCGGTTTTGGATTGAACTTCTTCAAAGACTGTTTTGACGATAGCCTAATTTGGTTTGCAGTTTGTTTGGCTTGACGACTTTCACGTCCGATACTCATGGTTGATTTGGAAGTACAAAAACCTGGTGATATCCGTGCATTGCAAAGCGAATGCGGTCACATACTCATTATTGATCTTCCTTCAGGCCTAAAAACACTTTCAAGTTTAATATAAAACTCAAAACAGCATAACTGAAAGGCCCGATTTCTCGTTGATGGTTTAACCTTGAGTCATAGTTTAAACTCGGTTTAAGAAAGGATCGACCGTTCATTTCATTTCTCGTTGCAGATCAAATTTGAATCTTGGGTCAAAATCTTCTTAAACCGAGTTCTAGTTAAACGCCCAAAACCGGTGGTTAGGAGCTTGATCCAAACAAATAAATTATGGCTGACTCAAAAACTACTCTCAAGATGTTGGACCAGGGCTAGGGGTAGGGGTTGGGGATCGCGCCCAAACCTGTTGGACGGGGGAACTGTTCAAAACTTCTGGACTGGATTGGAAAACCTTTACAAAGAAGAAACACGCCAGTTTAGAAAGCAGTTTTCTGTTGCTGCAAAACGTCTCTAAAACTACAGAAGTTTGACAGCAATACTCATTTTCAACTTAATTAATCTCATTATCATTGTCTTATTTATAGTGTGTTACTAAATAAGTATATTTCAGCACCAGATAGATACCAACTGATATTAACACCATCACCCCCGCCCCCCATTCTTTGCATTTGGTATCAGTAGATGTGCGGTTCTGTCTAGAAACGTAATTACGGTGATAAATTACTCGAATAAAAATGTTAACATATTATTTCATTCTGTGCCCACCGTTACAGCTTTCTGTATCAAATGTTTTGGGTAAGGGTTTTTTCTATTAGAAAATTACAGACCTCTCAACCTCGAGACACTGGAAACCTGGACACTGAAGCCCAAAAATCTTGAGATTTCAGTAAAAACCTGGATGTTGACCTTTTCATACATAATCAAGTGCTAAGCAAAATAAAGTGATCGTTCTTTTGAGTAGAAAGCAATAAAAGTACAGCACGAGTTTAATAACAAAACTGTTGCATCAAATACAGCAGAATACTGCCTCTCAGAAATGTACCCATCATTGAGAAGTTTCTAAAGCTTAAACTTTATAGTGCCTACCAAATAGAAGAACACTTTGGCTTCTAGACTGGTATCCAGACATCTAACTTTGTTATTTCAGGCCTGATTGGCCGAGAACTCAACTGAGCAAGAACAGAAATTGTTTTAACTACAATGAATTTTTATCGCAAAAGAAAAACCGTGAGATTTTCGCGGCTTACCGTGAGACTGTGAGATTTTGCTGAAAACCGTGAGTCTCACGGCAAAACCATAAGATTTGAGAGGTATAAAATTACCAAAAACTTATGAAAAGGTGAAAAAGGGAATTTCATCAGAAATTATTTTTGTTGATGAAGCGTTTCAAAAATAAATAAATAAATAATAATAATAATAAAAAATATAATAAATAAATAATAATAATAATAAAGGTTTAGAATATGTTCGATAAAAATGTTTTGAAAGGTTTATTCGAACTCTGGAAGAACACAATCCCAGTAAAAGACTTTTCTCGGATATTAATTACCGTATGCCGTATACAGCACGTACCACAACCTTTGATATATCAGTCACTGGTTTGTGCGGAAACGAGTCTTCCGAGAGGGTCATACGACACGGTTTTTTTCTTTTCTTTTTAATTATTATTATTTATTTATTTTGTTTAACGACACCACTAGAGCACGTTGATTTATTAATCATCGACAGTCGGATGTAAAACATTTGGTTATTTTTACACGTCGTCAAGTGTGATCCAGCTTCCAATGGGTTTTGAACCACTATCGGCTTGAGAGTCAGATGTCACACGACTAATGCAGCTAAGGTGAACGCTCTACTTACTGAATTTGATTCCACACCTAACAACTGAGGATCTATTTGATTGATTTCTGTATAAAACTGGCGTCTTTCTCAAACGATATTTTTGTGGTACCTGATTTGAATTACAAAATGACTACATGATTTTGAAACAGCTTTGAAGATCAACGTAATTCTGTTTATTACGAAAATATCACTTTCTGAAAGGATACCGTTGTATTTGTGTTTTAAATATGTAAAACAAATAACATTAAACTTCGTAACCAAACCGTATTCAAGATATGTAAAGACTTTGCTTAATAAATTAGCTGTTGAATTAACTGTTGTCACATAAACTACTCTTTTTTTATTAGCGACAAGAGATCTTTATATACTTTTGTTAGACACAGGAAATGACAGAAAATCTTAAATGGTCTACGAGTATTATAATTCAGTGACTCATACCCTAGATAGAAGAACGTTTATCAGTAATCTTGTCCAACAAAATTTGCTAAAAATACCTAACAAATATATAAAACATTAATTCAACTAAAAATCACAAAGAACTTGAACTTGTAATTAGGGCCGTCTTACGAATATTTGAGGCTCCTGGACAAAGCAATGTATTGGAGCCCCTAACCTTCGTCCTCGCCTTATATGAACCTTAATTTTTATTTTTCAAATTGAATTACGGGGCCCCTAAAACCATGAGACCACGTCAAATGCCCAGTGAGCCCATATGATAAGACGACACTGCTTGTAAATATAAATATTTTAATGTTAATCTCAACTGCAAAATGTATTTACCTGATTACTGAGAAAAGCTACACGATTGTATTAATAACATACCAAACCTTTCTTAATAACATACCATGTTAGGATGTCCGCCCGTTTGTTTTCTCACTATTCGCATACACCACAGGAGCGCGTATTTGCCACTGTGCGTTTGTATGTCTATACATACTTTTCACTATTGTGTATGATTCGAGCTTTTTCTCTCAATTTACTGTAGTAAGTTGTTTACTCATATAACAGGCAGTATAACAACGACGCTGATTTCCCGCACTGCTAAACAACACACGTACAGTACAGTATACTGAAATTATGTATCAAGAAAAGTTCGGAGAATTTCGGCAACTTGGAATGTAGGAGGACTTTAAATAGAAGAGTAATCACAAGTGAACTATTTCAGTCAGTGTGTTATAGATTGGATGTAAAAATGGATATTAACAAACAAATTAATGGTAAGTTGTTATTTTTTTATTTTTTTATTTTTTTTTATTTTACTGAGAAAAATTATGACCGAGAAATTAATCACCAGATTACAATTTTAGCAACTCTTCGATTACGACAAATTTTCTCGAATCATTGATTATAAACTGAACTGCCTTTTATTAAAACTATTTCTTATGGTATATGATGAAAATCTAAAATACTCTTATAATTCGGCTGGATTGTGGACCGCTCAAGCATGGAATATTGATATAAGATACAATAAATTGATACTTTGACCAGAGAAACACACCACACATCACATAGTGTTGAAATAAAACAACATAGGATATTATATAATATATTTCTGTATTAAATGACATGAAAGTAAATTTAGTTTTAAAAGCGCGATTAAATTTATTTTTAAACTTATAACATTATTTTGATCGTAGCAACAGGTCAGTTTATAAAAATGTGAGCCGTATAGGCGCGGATGCGGGATTTCTGAAAGGTAGGTTCCAAACGTGATATGTGAATAGGACTGGAGGAAAAATTATTTATTTTCACGTCCTTCCACTTGGAAAATGGTTAAAAAAACAAAACAAAACAAAACAAACAAACAACAACAAGAAAATAGGGTCCGGTGTCCCTGGATCCGCTACTGGATACCCAGTACTGAAATTTAAAATACCATGCCTCGATTTAGATTTGATCTCAGAACCTACCAGCCGAGAATCGAATTGCTTAACCAGTGCACACGCGGCGCAAGTTCTGTTGTGCTCTGTTGTATTATTTTATTATTCAGCTTGTGCATTTATTATTTATATATATTATATTATTTATTATTCTCTTGTAAACGATGTCCTATCTTTCATGTTCGCCCCCCCCCCCCCATATATGCCGTTGCCTTACCGCCTGGGAGTAATAAAGTTCTGTTCTGTTCTGTTGATGGATTGGACGTGGATTCTGATCACGAATCAGTTGTATTGGCAATATTGATTGTAGACGTGACCGTCTCAGCATATCTATGATTAACAGAAACAGATTAACGATCAAACCCAATTAAGTGATTAATAACGAGCAAAATATCGAGTCTTGTTTTCAGAACAGGAAACGAAAAGAAATACATTTAAAAACGAGTGCTCAATTAGTTATGGACATGACCGGTTCCGGTAGAGCAGTGGTTAAACTATGGAAATATCAGTCCAGGGATGGGATTTTTAACCTGATCGGCTCCAAGCCATAGTAAGTGCTCCACAAGGCTCACTTACACGTTCTAGTCGTCCACAAATGATTTATCAAAGGCTGTGGTATGTGATATCCTGTATGTGGGATAGTGTTTGTAAAAGGTCCTTTGCCTCTTATCGAGTAGCCATCTGAGTGTGGCGCCACCGGGTTTCGTCTCTACTACTAACACTAACCTTTGTCTTGGACAGACAGCACAGGAAACTGAATTGTGTGGCTAATACAATGTGCTTGAATCTTAATTGGATATAAGCACGACAATCAGTACAACCAATCAACTAGTGGATGATAGAAAAATATAAATTTAACTCCGGACAATAACTATAGGGACAATGTTTGATAGTGGAGATTAGGCATTTGCTAATTGTGAATACATATTACTTCATGGTTCCAGCCAATAATTCACAACTAGTATATTGAGGCTAGGAGATGTGTTGTCGTATTAATTGGATACATACAAAATCCTTTTATATTAATCAGCGTTTCGTTTTTGTTTAACGACACCACTAGAACACATTGATGTATTAATCATCGGCTACTGGATGTCAAACATCTGGTAATTTACGCATGTAGTAAAGTGTGAGTCAGCCTCCAATGGGTTTTGAACCTCTGTCTTAAGCTTGAGAGTCCGGTGTTCTACCACTTGACCACAGAGGCTCACTTTATTTAATGAAATGCAGAAGATTAGAAGGTTTGTGTTAGGCATGTTCTAAACAAGTTAACAATCTGCAGTTAAAAAGAACCAATGTTATCATTACCCAAATATTTGTTTGAACCAGTAGGGTAAGGAGAAGTGGATTTTAAAAAGCATAATCATGCACACCTTGGTAATATGAATATTAACACTGTGTTCCTCATCTTATTTGGATCCGACCATGTATACTGTACACTAAAAGAAACTCATTTCATAACAATTCGAAAACATACTGTAAGTCTTGTACAGCCATAAGCGTATCGAGACCGTGGGGGAGGGGGGAGGGGAGGGGAGGCTCAGGATAAAATCGACCTACCCCTCACAGAAATGCGAACCCATACGCCTATGCATGCAGCGATATGGTTTTAATCATGTTAAAATTTATGACGTTTAGATTTGTTAAGAATTGCGCACTTCCCCTCAAATAGGATAATCTCAAATAGCCTCAGGCTCCCATATACAACACACAAAAGCAGGTGTCTTTAATGTGATGTCCAGTATTATGTTATATAATTCAGTTCATACTAAACTCGGGGTTAGGCCGCTTATACGATTTTATCAGCAGTTCCGTAAAACCTAAATACAAGAAGCACAAAGCCGCAATAGTATATCCTTAGGTATATCCACAACAAATCTGTCAGTGGTCGGATCCACATTATGGTTACCCTGTTAAATATATATCAGTATAGTGATATGGTTACTGGCCCACTGTATACTATATCAGTATTGGCATATCATTATTGGCTCTTCTAACGGAACAGAATGTATGTACATTGTGTAGGAATTCATTAATTGGGAACGGTCTATAGCGGTTAAAAAGACCATCGTGTGGGTGCATGCGTTACGGTGGTTGAGAAAGGCTATTAAGCTAATGGAATATTGCTAGAACCGGAATGGCGGCGATTCAGATCTATATTGATTGATTATTGTTCACTTATAGCTTATTTTCCACTCCATTGTGTTCAACACAAGATGTGAGAGTTTGGACGGGTATATCACCGTGACCAAATTTCAAGAACATCTTTTATTAGTCAGCACTTTACAGTTAAGACATATTAATACAGGCTCTATGTGACAATTTTGTGACTCGGACATTAAAAACAAAATAATGTTTATTCTTAGTTTGGTTGTTAGCTGTATGGCGGTAGCGGATTTCCTCTAAAGGCCATGAGTCGTAAAATACATATGTCTCACATCTAACAGCAGCTAAATAAACAATATGCTGGGATGTCAATAAAACAAATATTCCTTTTTTAAGTTTGTCAAAGTCACGGTTCAAAACATGAAGTTGAACTGTTTAATGAAACTAACCACAATGTGGTGGACTGTCATAAAAGACTGGATCCTTTATTTCATGATAGTCCAGCCAATTTGATGCATCTCTAGAGTGAAATGGTGGTTTCTGATTGCCTGATATACCTATATGTTTTATTAAATCCTGTGGCCTGTTTTGGTCTTTCCTGTTTAGAAAGAAGATTCGTTCACATGGGAATCAATATAAATTAATATCATAAGTCTAAGCTTTTGGATCAAATTTGGGCCGAGAGTCTATACTTACAGCTATGTAGTTTAGAGTAGTTTAAGTTGTAGATGTATGCAAACATAATACCACTGAAATCTGCTGCTTCACATGACACTCCTCGTTCTAGAGATCGCGATCGTGAAAAAACTAAGAGAGAGAGAGAGAGAGAGAGAGAGAGAGAGAGAGAGAGAGAGAGAGAGAGAGAGAGAGAGAGAGAGAGAGA
>JAULBS010007397.1:0-11292 GCA_032355785.1 Symmetromphalus regularis | reverse complement strand
GTCCAATAGCCGATGATAAGATAAAAATCAATGTGCTCTAGAGGCGTCGTTAAATAAAACAAACTTTACTTCACTTTGCTTGCAAGAACCCGGTAACCGACATTTTTTACATTTTTGGTACCATTATACCCGGTAAACCACACTGGATTATTACTTTCATATTAAAATATTTTTTCTATATTGTCAATTTTGATTGAGAGCAAGAACCAGGTAACCCATATCGTTATTACTATAAGATAGCTATATCATTATATTTTCAATGTTTGTCATAACCAGGTACCATAACCCATTACAAAATCCTAATTTTCTCGACTTAAGATCAGTATCAGCCTTACATATACAGTGAGACCGCGTTTATCAGGACAGTATCGTTTTTCCGAAATGTGTCCGTATTAACGAATTTCCATACTACTGAAACATTGGGAATAATCTCCCTTGAAAAATAAATGAAGAAAAAAAATATGAACAGAAATATAAGCATTTTATTTAGTACAAATTGTATTAACTCACCTTATTGTTGGTTTAAACAACGTTTTAACTTTGGGATCGGCCAATGAGCATGATCATAATTTTCAATTCATTTAAATTTTTATGTACGTCTTACCTTCTAAAATATAATACACCAAATCTTAATTAACTGTTGTAAAGATCAAGAAAACAGTAAAAGAACAGTTGTGCTAACTAGCACTCCCACAGTAAGCACCCGATAAGCGTTAAGAAAACAGTGATGTGAAATCCTTTGTAGCCTTGTTGGCTCGCATCGATTACGCTACTGGTCATGTGTGATCACTTCTTTTCTGTTCTGTTTGATATTAGAAATTAGTGGTGTACGGTTAAACGGAGCAAATTACCTTTATTTCTCACACATTGTTTTTGATTATGACCGTCCGGTTCCGGAAACCGAACTTCCGGATTAACGAATACATTTACAGTGTGGGAGTTTTGTTTTATTGAATGACCGTCCGTAAGACTGGGTTTCTGGATTACTGGAGTCTGGATAAACGAGGTCTCACTGTACATGTATGTAGAGATTTGACTGGTTCCAAACATTCTGACTGAGTTTAACCTGTAGTGCATAACTAGTCTAGCAACCATCTTGGTTCTGAATGCAAGGATGAGCCTCTGTGCTCTAGCACTGGCCTTAGTGATACAGTGGTTAAGCTGTCAGTGTCACAGTGAGTAGGTACTGGGATCAAATCTCAGTCAAGGCATGGGATTTTTAATCAAGATACCAGCTCCAACACAGTGAGTGATCTGCAGAGGCTTAGTGGGTATGTATAAGCCGCTTATAGCAACCAGTGATCCACTACTGGTTTATCAAAGACTGTGGTTTGTGCAGACCCGTTTTTGGGAAAGCACATATAAAAGGTTCCTTGCTGCTAGTCAGAAAGAATATCCTATGTGGCAATAACGGGTTTCCTCTAAAAAAAAATGAGTCCAATAATACACCTAATAGCTTCTGAATAAACTATGTGCTGAGGTGTCATTAAACACCATTGGGACCATTGGGTGGAACGGAAAATAGCCCAAACTTCAAATGGCTCCACTGATAAGGATCGATCTGACGACTGACCGGTTTACAGGCAAATACACTACCGTTTGACTATAGGGTACCCTTTATGTGATGATTTGACCGGTTCCAAACATTCTCATTACATTTAACATGTAGTGCAAAAACTAGTCTATTGAGCATGGTTTCGCTTGTTACTCGAGTACATGAATGGCACACTCTCCTGTCAATTATTTTGCTCAGTTTTGTCTCGTGTTGATGAAAGATTATGAAGCTGAGATATAAGGTGTTGCTTTTCTGATGGCAACAGCGATGGTGTCAACTTTTTGCATTCTGCTTTATGATAATTTTTGAGAAACATATAAGTGCTGTGTTAACCAGACCTGGGGTCGTGTAAGTGTATTTGCATTAATAGATCTTCTTCTTGTGGCATCTTTTAAAACAAAAAGTGAAAAAGTAATGTTTGTTTTATTTAACAATGCCTCTAGAGCACATTGAGGTTTTTTTTCTTATCATCAGCTATTGCACGTCAATTATTTAGTCATTCTAACATATTTATTTAGACGAAACCCTCTGCTGCCACATAGGATACTCTTTCTGATAAACAGCAAGAGGTCTTTTATATACACCGTCCCACAGACAGGACAGAACATACCACGGTCTTTGATTAACCAGTTGTAGACCACATGTTGAAACAGAAAACAGATCTTTTAAAACTTTCTAGAGGTAAAATGTAGCTTAGTAGGTTGAGGCCAAGGTGTTTTTGGTCGTGGGATCAAATCCACTCAGTGGATTCATACTCATTCAGCATATGCTGTAAGACTGATTTATCAAATGTTGTGGTATGTGCTTTCCTGTCATTGGAAAAGTTCTTAGAAAATGTCCATTACTGCTAATGGAAGAATATAGCCAATGACTAATAAATCTATGAGTTCTTTTGTTAAAACTTGCCTCAGTGTCACAGTGGCTAAGCTGTCAGACTCGTGGCTTGTAGGTAGTGAGATCAAATCTCTGTCAAGGAATGGGATTTTACAATCTCAATACTGACTTCAACAGAGTGAGAGCTCTGCAAGGCAAAATGGGTAGATGTTTACCAATTACACCAACCAGTGGTCCACAACTGATAAGGCTTTGATATGTGCTATCCTGTCTGTGAGATAGTGCATATAAAAGATCCCTTGCTGCTTGTCGATAAGAGTAGCAGCATTAGTGTGGCAGCAGCGGGTTTCGTTTCTCCTACAAACACTAACTTCTGTCCTGGACAGACGACACAGGAAGTTGAGTTATGTGCCCAGGACAGCGTGCTTGATCCTTAATTGGATATTAGCATGAAAATAAATACAACCAATTTAAACAAAATTGTCAGCTCTCTGCGAATGAAACTTCTAATGTCTGGGAATAGATTCTGTCTATGGTTTTTTTTGCAAGTCAAAACAAGTCATAAAAAATTATATTATAAATATTATTCTATGAGGCAATTTGAGAATGTTAGTTTAAAAATCTGTAATCCTAAAAAATACTAAAACATCCTAATTAAAACATTATACTGGGCTTGGTTATAAACAAAACATTCCACTTGCTTTGCATGTTGAAAATTATAACGAGTGTAAAAATAATCTGTAGTATTAAAACTTGATAACAAAATTGATCATGGATTTATTGTGCTATAAAATAGTGCACTTTGTACTTGGTAACAAGTTTGGTCGCGGCATCGCTAATTCATGGAATCCTCCACGACCTCAACATATAATCCCCTCTTAATACCATCATCGCACTTGCATCCAGTCTACAGTTGGTTCCCAACATTGAAATAATTTAAACAGCATTAACAGATTTACTAAGTTTAAAAAAAAAAAAAAGTGGCAGTTGTCATGGGTGTCATCAAGTCTACGCAACATGATGCCAAGAAGCTGCATGCTGGGAATGTTTATATGTGATGTCACAAGTGCGCACCGATAAGTAACTGCTTTCCCGCGATCACCAATAAAATGATTAGCATAGAAGTAAGTGCACATCTGACGGTATACACCTAGTGGTAGTGCTTACGAGGTTAGCCATCTTTATGATTTTAAAGTTGGCCAATCCCAGAGTCTGACAGTTAATATTCCGTATGCCAAGCAAGATATCAAGCAATTCTGGCACTAATTGGCTTGGTGCATTCTGCGCTATTAGCCCCTCCGTCGGATGCCTGCTACGTTTTGTATATACGTCAAATTTAAATAACTCCAAACATTTGTTTGCGACTTCTTGTTTTTTTCTGATAGGTCTAGAAATATGCTGTTGAGGTTTTGTTATGTATCAGGTTTAAAAAAAAAAAAAAAAAGATTTCTGACACGTACTGATAGGTGGTGTTTATTGGTAAAAATATCCAAACATTTTTTAAAAATTATAATTATTCTTACTGGTAATGTTTTTTTTTTTTTTAAATAAATTAAAATAAAACCATTTGTTTATTTGGAAAAATATCCAATCTTTTTTTCTTTTTTTTAAATTGTTCTTACTGGTTCTGTGGTGTTTTAAAAATAAATTATTCCATTTAGATGTGCCTACACAACCTTTGCATCAACATCCAGGGTATGGGCTTTGACTTTAGCACAAATTCTCATTCCATTTGAGCAATTGGTATAACAAAGGACATGGTATGTGCCATATACTAGTATATGGGAAAGTGTATATAAAAGATCCCTGGCTGCAGATTCCAAAACTTAGCCAATGCGGAAGTATTCAATTTTCAATTCTTTATTGACTTTGAGTTATACAGCTCATCTGTGAATACAAATACAAAAGCTAAATACAAATGACAAATTCACAAGTTACCACAATACAGAAGAACAGGTTCTAATACTCTAGAAGACAGACATATATCAACAAAAACAACATACTGGACAGACATAGATGGAAAATGTCTTATATAACTTATTTTCTTATTTCTGATGCTATATATAAATATTTACCAAAATTGCATAATTGCTTTACATTATCAATATTGTATAAGTGCAAAACCTTGAAAAATATGGTTTTAGTCAATAATAATTTTTTTTTTAAATTTTTTTTTTTTTAGTAATGGGGTTTCTTTTATGAACCATGTGTCCAAATATATAAGTTTGACACCAAATAGATGTTGGTTAACTAATATTGCTGAGGTATCATTCATTCTGGTAATTTCACTTTTTTATATGCTTATGAAAAAAACTACCCCTAGAGTCTTTATTATACACATGTGGTTTTATGATACCTTATGCATTTTATATATTTAAATTATGCAAGAAGAAAATTGTTATAAAACTACCCTAAGGAGCCTTTATAAAGCATGTGTAGAAGCAGTCATATGTTACGAAACCTTATGCATTTTATATACTTGAATTATGCAAGAAGAAAAAAAGAGCACAATAGACAGTGAGTACCTGTAATCTACGAGTGAGGTGTACATTACACGATGTTGCCGAAGAGAAAGAAACGTTGATTTGACGTGACACTATCGAGAAGATGAACATAGATAAAGATAGCATTCTGACACCTCACCTTTATTCAAAGGGGATCTGTTTACATTAAAGCTGAATGTTATGAAACCTGATTTCTATGTCACAAATCATATCTTCTTGGCCTTTTTCCCAAATGGTGATCACTTCCTCGCATCAGTGGATTTACATCAACACCTTCTTACATGCAGCTCGAGAAAGCATGGCGTTGTCTGTGATGTAAAACACAGCATAAAATGTTGACCATCTTAACATTTTCATATTTGGTTTAGATGGCTGTGTGGGTGAGATCATGTTATATTGAAATCTGGGAATAACGTCTGCACAATTTTGGATGGATGGATGGATGGTTGCGGCAGGCTATGGGTTGGTAGGTTGGTTGGTTGGTTGGTTGGTTTGGTGGTTGGTTGGTTGGTTGGTTGGTTGGTTGGTTTGGTGGGTGGTTGGTTGGTTGGTTGGTTGGTTGGGTGGATGGGTTGGTTGGTTGGTTGGTTGGTTGGTTGGTTGGTTGGTTGGTTGGTTGGTTGGTTGGTTGGTTGGTTGGTTGGTTGGATAGATGGTTGAATAAATGGATGGATGGATGGACTGTTGGATGGCGATGCTTCTTCGTGAGGTCAGTCAGTGACTGTTGTGGACAGATATATCGTAAAAGACTTAAAGTTAATCGAAAAGAGTATCTTATGGGTCGGCAACTGTTTCTTCTTTATTGTCTAGTCCACGGGTCTCGTATACTCTATATTTGAATGTAATAGCGTTTGACTAAAACCAGTTTCTGATCACATGTCTGAATACACGTCTTCTCATTCCTTTCTACATGATTTTTTTTCTCAGTTGTGGCTTTAGGTTGAGGTGGGAGAAGAATCAACCCCTTCAGTAATCTTGTTTGTGGTTTAAAAAGTAACGTTTTTCTTCGATTCTAATGCAAAGATTAAGGTTATTATTGTTCAATGTGTCATTTGTGGGTTCTGCCTCGCATTGCAATTTACCATACTGTGTATATATATTTACACGTCCGCTAGTATGTCCAGCAAATGACCAAGGAGTTTGTAATTTGCCTAAAATAATACCAGAGTAGCCTGTGTGGCGTCAGCGGGTTTCCTCTAAAGAAATAAGTCAGAATAACCATGTTTTACGTTCAATAGCCGATGATGATATAAAAATAAATGTGCTCTAGAGGCGTAGTTATATAAAACAAACTTTATTATAATAACATTATCAGAAACAACTCGATGTCTAACATGACCGGCCATTTAGTAATTGTTTAAAATTCAACACCTTTAGAAGCAGATCATCGTCCAATAAAGGTCCAGCCATTTTGTAATTTAGTTAAAATTCAACACCTTTAGAAGCAGATCATCGTCCAATAAAGATCCAGCCATTTTGTAATTTAGTTAA
The DNA here is from genome assembly GCA_032355785.1 of Symmetromphalus regularis. NCBI lineage: Eukaryota > Metazoa > Mollusca > Gastropoda > Neomphalida > Neomphalidae > Symmetromphalus > Symmetromphalus regularis. Next base: position 4,908 of record JAULBS010007397.1, on the reverse strand, counting down.
AATTCAACACCTTTAGAAGTAGCTCAACGTCCAGTAAAGGTCCAGCCATTTTGTAATTTAGTTAAAATTCCACACCTTTACAACAATCTAACAGTCTATCTGCAACTCTTATCTGTCCGTGTGTTTCCAGAATAACTTATCTTTTAGTGGCAGCCCCATTGAGTTGTTTGAGCTGGTTTGCCAACTGTAGCAGAGTGCAGAACTTGCTGCTAAGCAGGAACTATGCTTTGAAGCCGCCATCACCAACTGAAGTATTTCACACGTAGAACCATCAGATCGTCCGTTTAACCGGTTTCCTTTCGTCGTGTTGCAGTAATTGACGAGTGATTATAATTATACAGTCACTGGCCGTTTTCCATCTAGGCTTGGTTAGGGTCATACTAGCAGAGAGGTTTATGAACGTAAAGTTGAGATGCTCGAGATAAAAATATTTAAAGTTGTTTACATGAAGAAGTCTATGATAGTAAACAGGGCTGTGAACGTAGAGTTTATTTTGTGTGGGGAAGATGAGATGAGTTGCTTAATGACACTGCTAAAGAACATTGATTTATTAATCATTGGTTACTGGATGTTAAACGTGCAGTTTGGGTTATTTTCCGTTCCAACCAGTGGTCCACAACTGGTTTCATCAAAGGCCATGGTATGTGCTGTCCTGTCTAAGGGAAAATGCATACAAAAGATGATATGGTGCTTATCGGAAAGAGTAGCCTATGTGGCGGCAGCAGGTTTCCTTTAAAGACATGTCAGAATGACCATATGTATGACGTCCAATAGCCGATGATAAGATATAAAATCAGTGTGCTCTAGAGGTGTCGTAAAATAAAACATAAACGTTACTTGGATGTTAAACGTTTGGTACTTTTGACGCGTAGTCAAGTGTGAGCCAGCCTCGAGCGGGTTTTGAACCACTGTCGTCAGATTGAGTTAGACCTGCTACCATTGGACCTCAGAGGCTCACATGAACGCGAAGAGGGTTGTGTAAAGGGCGGCACATGAAGTAAAAATGGGTTTCATATGGAAGTACAAAGGAGTAATGCATTAAGTAGAGCTGTTTGGTAGTTGTGATGGTCATGTACGTGTAAGAGAGTCAAAGAAGTAAAATACCAGTTCATGATGGTTTGAGAATTAGTGCAGACTTGAGGTGCGGTTAGTCGCCAGATCGTTTCTCGTCATTGTACACGTACTGGATATGTCTTACTCCATTAACTGGTGCACGACTGGTGTAACAGACCATGTTGTTGGTTGTCCTATGTGGGAAGATACAACTAAATGTCCCTTTGCTGCTAATTGGAAATAGTAACATGTGGTGGTAGCGGGTTTCTTCTTTAGATTATCAGTCACAAATAGTGTGTAGTTGATAACAGGGATTATAAAAAACAATCTTTTTGTCTTGAATGTACGGAATGATTTAGTAGATCACACCTTCCACTTTCCCCTGCAAATATTTTTTTCGCTTGAACTCTGGAGGAAGATTGCTTGTGCTTCCTGTGTGCGGAGAAAGTCATCACATGGACGATGGATTTTCGTCTGGGTTTCGTCTTTGCAGGCAGTGTGTGGCAACTATCGATGTTGACAGAGTCGTCTGGCTGCGTCAATTCACTTGAAATCACGCTCAAAAGCCGGGCTAATTCAATTAGCATCGATCAACGGCCAAATCGCACAATCACCCAGCGCCATTCTGACGACGAGTAGATCAAATTGTTACCGCGAGCTGAGTCGCAGTGGTTAACTATCGGACTCGTGGCTGGTGGGTACTAAGATCGAATCTCAGTCGAGGCATGGGATTTTTAATCTCATTATCGGCTCCAACCCAGATGGAGTGTTCTGCAAGGCTCAGTGGGTAGGTGTATAGCACTTAAACCGACCAGCGTTCCACAAATGGTTTATAAAAGGCCGTGGTATGTGCTATCCTGTGAGATATTGCATATAAAATATCCCTTGCTGCTTATCGATAAGAGTAGCCGCATTAGTGTGGCTGCAGCGGGTTTCGTCTCTCCTGCTAACACTAAGCTGTGTACTGGACAGAAAGCATAGGAAACTGAGCAGAGTTTGTCCCCAGGACAGCGTACTTGGACATTAATTGGATATAAAGACGAGAATATGCACAACCGACCAGTGACAGAGTTTTTTATTTGCCTCTTAAGACCCCCAGTTCTTTTTTTATGCGATTCTGTAGTCATGCTAGATGGTAAACTGCTATTACCTTGCACTTGTTGGTGTTTTTAGTATATTTATTCCTGGCAGCAACTAACTTGCAGAATTGGTAGGGTGAGTAAAGCTAAAGTAGAGATAAACAAAATTTCTAAGAGGAGGTGTGGGTTAAAAATCGTTACTTTATAGAGTAAAACGTTTTGTAAGTAATTGAGGGGTAGCTGTGTCTTTGCTTCACAAGCTACGACCTGTCATTAAGAAATGGATAAGGCCAAATACATATACCTGCGTTTCCGGCAACCTGACCAACCCCACTTAAAAACTGCCTACTTTGAACTTTTTATTCCATAAAATTTTTAAGTCGTACTTAGCATCATTTTCGGTCGTTTCCGGTTGTTTATTCGTGCCTTTCGGTCATTGGCGGCCGTTTTTTAGTGTCTGCTTCCTGTATGCAACATCATAATGGCTGCAACTATCTTGTCTGTGAATGTGAAGAAATGCCTGCTGCAACTAAATATTAAGTTACCACCATTACTGAAGGATTCTAAACATTAACATATGAGAAAAGTAAAGCATTGATTCTTCTTCTTCTTCACTCACTATATTAATGTATAAATAGGAAACACAGCTAAAGAAATTTGCCCTAAACACTTTTTTATTTACTGTCAAGATAATTGTGGATTTAAAAAAACCTCAAATGTCATAGTGACATCTGGAGACCCCCACTGCAATCCTAGTAGACATACAGGGTTAAGAAGAAAATTGGTCTCGTATCCTATAACAACAAAGTTCTTAAGTGATTTTTTTAATAATCGAGGAGTCCGGTTTCTCACCACAATGAAAGGCGCTGCATTTTAACTGTCTCGTTTTAAATGTAGCTCGTTTGGTTGTCTTCTGGCGATGTTGTTAATTTATTGCCGAACTCTAAAGAGAACATTTAGTAGTCTACACCGTAACGTATTGGGTATCTCCTATTCTGATTTTCAGTTTGTGATTGGCAAGTATATTTTGGCTAACTGGCAGAGTGATTGGAACAAAGCGGGAGCAAACAAAACCCGATAAAGCCGGTCTTGGTAGATTGGCAGTCCTCCTACAGACGGTTAAGGAAGGATGAAATTGTTTTGTGTCGTTCTCTATTGGTCGTACATATTTTTCATCTAGAAAATGACCGTCCGCCTAATTGTGGTGGATTGCCCTCACCTTTAGCCTGTTAGAGATAGTTTATTTGTTAATGAGGGTGTGGTGGAATGATTTCGATTCCACCCACAGCTTATTAATGTTTTTAAAAGAAAGATTTTTATAAGAAATTTGGTTTTTTTCATGGTCCTAATTTGTTTCAAGTTAATATATTGTGTATACGTTTTGATATCGTTGATTTGTGTATATACTGTGGCGTAGCTTCCTGTACGCACGTGCCTACATTTTTTTTTTTAAATGCCTCAGAATGCAGCGATATAGACAAAAAAAAAATTCGGGATGGCATGACCTCGGACCTCCCGAGAGGAACTGTGCCTACACATTTATTTATGCCAAGATATGTTTGGAAAAAAACAACGTGTATATGTTAGTATAAACGTTTGAAGTAACCACAGTGTGACCCCCAATAGCCGATGTTTACTTTTATGTCTTGGGCGGATATCGTTAAATAAATAAATAAAATACGACATGAGTACGTTTCTTTCATACATCCATCGACAGTAGTTGAATATATTGCATATGTTTGTTTTGTTGTATTCCGTAAAGTTTTCCCCACCTATAGAGAAATATCCTACAGACTGGTTCATATTTCAAGTGTTGTATATCAAGTTGGCGATACATCAAGAAACGCGGAAATGGGATTGAGACCTACATGTGAATCTTGACACACATTTCGTGACCTCGATTATAGTGCGCGCGACGCGTCAGATCGCCGAGGCAGCGCGACCCCGCTACACGTGTATATTTTGTCGCTAATGAAGCCTGACATTATCTCAGGGAACTAGGTCAACAAATGGAATCTCGAATATGGCGAGAGTGCCTCATCAGTCATGACGTCACGAGAAAAACATAAAGACTTATTGTGGTCGTAAATATAATGTTATAATGAGCTTCTTGGAACACTGCTTCTGTACTTAGAGGCAGTAACATATTCACCGAAATGTAATGGGGGAATATAGACTTATGCAGGTAGGGCGGAACAGGGGGTGGCTGTGGGCTCTAGCCCCCCAATAATTCTGAATCAAGCATAACCTCGTATACACTGAAACTCGACGCTTTGGGCCTTGATCTGTTGGCCCCCCTCCCCCAATGTCTGTTAGACCACCACACCCCCAATGTTCCCTTATTTCGCCGTACCTGTTATGACATTTTAAAAACGACTTCTGTGCTTGGGGAAAAAGGTTCCGTCATGATGTCAGTGGGAAGATAAACTTATACCAGTCGTAAACATGTTGTTTTTAATTATGGTTTCCGTACATAGACCAACTTCCGTCAGTTTATCCAGATACCAGGGAAAATGGGAAAATACAGACTTGTGTCGTTTTAACCTCGGTTTTTATGCAAGGTAAAAGTCCACTCCACTTGTGTTGCACTTCATACTCAGCTTTTCCAAAAATAATATATAATTTATATCAGGCCCGTAGGAACGACTTTGGGGGGGAGAGTGTAGCACTGAGGGATCGTGTTCAAACTCTGTCAGATTTTGGTCACAATGGCAAACATTAATTTGAAAAAAAAAAGCTCACAAGTGAGGACCATGCGCCTCCCGCTCCCTCTCCC
>JAULBS010007386.1:0-11292 GCA_032355785.1 Symmetromphalus regularis | reverse complement strand
TACAGTTTATAAAATTATTAGCAACAAATGTTTTATTGATTTATTTAGAATAAATTTGTAACTAAATAACTTTATTCAAATTGTTGTGTTCCCAAACAAGTCATCAAGCAAGATTTTTGTTTTAACACACTTCATTTAATCATTTTAAAAACAATTTTCAAATCAGTTTAAAATTATTTATTTGCGTATTTTTGGTAAAGACACATTTTTTCAACTCTACAATAATTTTTTTTTATTGTATTCTATACTATTTTGGTTTTAATTTGTACCAGTGATCACGACATTTTAGTCATCCACCGAAACAGGTTACGTATTTCTCTATATTGACCTTAGAGGGTCGCTATTTGTTTTGATGCCCAAGTTTTCAATATTACCATGGAAACAGGTTACGTAGTTCTCAATATTGACCATAGAGGGGTGCTATTTGTTTTGATGCCCAAGTTTTCAATATTACCATGGAAACAGGTTACGTAGTTCTCAGTATTGACCTTAGAGGGTCGCTATTTGTTTTGATGCCCAACTTTTCAATATTACCATGGAAAATTCAGTTCAGTGCACATTATTGAAACAGAAACTCAAATTAAAAGATAGATGGACATATAACTACAATATCAGTTTTAAAATTCTTGTATTTTTCAATTTATTGCTTATAAAAAAAACTGATCACCCTATGATATTAATTTATAAAAAAAATTAAAACGTCTTTAATGATATTGACCTGTATGGATTCAGATTTGTGTGTATAGCATAATCATAAATATTTTTTTTTTTTTTAAATTCAACAAACATCATATATGCAGTTTATGAATGGAAGTAAAAAAAAATAGTCCGTCGGTCATCTGATCTTGACCTCTCAAAATTTACATTGGTAACACACGTGTGATTTTACCAATATTTATCACATGGCTATATCATCCACCGCGGTGTGATAATAGGACGTGACGTCATCATGTAAGGCTACTGGTAACCGACACTTCTAAGGTGATATGTGATGTTCTATATAATTAGGGCCTATATATAAAAAAAATTCGATTTTTAGAATAAAATTAACTTAATAATATTGAAGAAATATCGAATAATCAGAGAATATACGACTGTTTTGTCAGACTTTTTATTGTTTAATAAATTAAGAATTGTCTGTCCAGTAACAGTCAAAATCGGTGCAACTAAGGCCGTATCCTTGAGCATGCATTACATTAAAAACAACAACAACAAAAGAATAACCCCCATCCCACATACACACCACCACAACTGAACACAACAACAATATTTAAAAAACAAAATAACAATAACAGCAAGCAAAACAGAAAGCATTCTACCCCAGGGACATTTCAATAAAAATAAAATCTCGTCCGAGATGTATGATGGCCAATAATAAATATTTTCATTTTCAGTGACTATAACTTCGTTAATATTCGATTAATGGTGTGATACTTTTCCGAGGTTCAAATTCGAAGGCAAGCTCAAAACTATTAATGCAAAACTTAACCAAAAATGTTACATTTCTGTCCTTTAATGGCCGACATGAAGATGGCGGCGTCCATTCTTATTGACGTAATCGTTCAAAAAAAACTTTATATGAACAGTACAAGTTTTACGGCTTTACGGATAGTATGTCTTTTTATCTTTATATATCAATATTACTTGTTTTTGCATTTATATATGAATAGTAAAGTTTTTTTTAATGTTATATTAATAGTACGTGCTTTTGGCTTTATATATGAATAGTTCTTGTTTTAAACTTTATGTATGAATAATAAATGCATGTTTTTGACTTTATAAATGAATAGTACGCAGTTTTGGCTTTTGTATAATAAATTTGAATAGTACGTGTTGTTCCAGATATCTAGTGGACTATCGACTCAATGCTTGGGCAAAATGGATATTCCAAATTCCAATTTGTAAGTAATATGTTATTTAGAATGCCTTGCAGTGGGTAATGAAGAATGTGCCGCTTTTACAGATACCGCCGCTTTTACATATATGTGTACACGTACGATTTATCATTACCAGTTAAAATGTGATATCGGCATTTCAGTAATTTAGCATTGTTTACTTACAACGAAGTACAAGTACTTATGCAATTGTATTTTATGATTTCCATCCGTAAATTATTAAATTACCGATAGTCTACTTTTAAGGAACCATCTAAAAATGCGACACTTTGCACAAGACTCCGCCCTTTTCCTCCACCGCCATATTCTTTTATGTCATTGTAACTGTGGCATGATTAGCATTCGATCACATTCGGAACATCTCGGCCAGTAAATTCCTTCGAACGTTCGGAAAACCTCGTACACAAAATAAATAATATTAATATTGCGAATGAATTCGATAAACAGTATTTACTAAAATATTGTTATAAAGCATATTTAGACTTATTTTTTTCAATGGACAATCAACAGTATTAACTCCTCCACCCCCCAATGAACATTGTTCGTATAGCGCGATGTGTCGCATTTTTGAGACGGCCCCTAAGTGCATGTTTGTAATTATGTCATGTGCCAAATGGTTTTTACCATGTTAGAGTTTTAAGTATAAGGCCATAAACGGACCCTACACTAACATTACCTGTAATCTCACCAATCATAAATTGTTATAATAGTAATAATAATAATTCTTTACCAGAAACCCACACTTGTCGCCGTCTAGTATAAATATATAATCAGCGACGGATATATAAAATACTCACCTGGGTCAGTTGCCCTCATCTTAAGACGCCTGTTCCGAAGGGGTAGGGGTCCGCCAAGTTTCAGGATAAATTTGTTATTTGTTTCTAAATGCAAATTGTACTCGTCATTATCATCAGTAACCTCCAACATAATCACCATCACCACCGTCACCACCACCATCATCATCATCATCATCATCATCCTAATTTGAGTTTTTATTGATTTAAACTTTTTATTTGGAACACACTTATAGGAAGAAACATATGGACATTTTGCGACACCGTTGGAAGCAGAACCTTCTTTGTCGACGTCTCATGATTCTGGGTATGGAGACGACTTCTCACAGAACTTGAAATGTTACGAACAGTTTGACACTGTAGTGGAATGGAAGGCTCGCAAACTCTCTCTGTACAGCCCTGTTCGGTGGACACCGTACTGGCCCATGGGGGATATAGACCATGCAGGGTTCGAAGGATTCGAGGAAGATATCTACAGACATCGCCTTGGCGTAGAACGGAAATTCCATCCAGTCAAGTGCCTTTCACGACAGCCAGAGGTGAGGCTCTGTGTTTCTGACTATATCAGGGATTTTGAGGCTCTGTCTTTCTGACTATATCAGGGATTTTAAGGCTCTGTGTTTCTGACTATATCAGGGATTTTAAGGCTCTGTGTTTCTGACTATATCAGGGATTTTAAGGCACTGTGTTTCTGACTATATCAGGGATTTTAAGGGAGTTTCTTACACCTAAATACGTTGTTAATCCCATATTAAAAATGTAGTTTTTTTACAAGTCTAGGGAAGAAAGAAAAGAAAGAATGAATGGTCTGACGCGTTTTCCAGAATTGACAGATTAACACACCATTCGCTAACCGTTTTCTAACATATAAGATCAAATAAACAGTTTTTTACTGGCAAATTCATCATAGGTTACTGATACAATATGGAAAATATGTATTAAGTGTTGCCCGACAAACAAATGATATTGAAATAAGCGATATTTTTAGTTAAAGGTCAAAATAAATAAAAAGGTTTGACAGTCAAAAATATTGTTTGCCAAGATCAGAAACAGAAGTATCTTTTTTGATGTAAGTACCAGTCTAAAATCTGAATGATGATTGAAAAACTGGTCTGCAGCTTTGTGAAGATGCCTGATCCAAGTTAAAAGGAAGTTAGGAACGAGACTTGGCTCACTTTTGAGCACCTGTCATCCTCACATCTATACGAAAACATTTTTGGGGACATCATACTTAAAAATAGTATCCAATCAGATCGCTCGTTTCATAAGCTAGATCGGCAACTGTCCTATTCTTGTGGGAAATTCCCCAACACTTCGAGAAGTTGCTTTTTCACAATGAAACTATCATTGAATATAAAGGGCCTCTTCTTCTTTCGTAACAATTCCTTACAAAGAAGGCAACTGTCATTATTTTGCATTACCTTTCATTTGGTATTTGGTATTACCTTTGAAACTGACGTACTTCCAAATTGATAACCCCTAATAGCCTATACTTCCGTTAATTTTTACCTCACTTCCGTGATCCATTATTTACATCGATAAGGTGAAGGTCGATGCTTTGAATGCCGAATTGTGATGGATGCTTCCAATCTTCTCGTGATACGACGCTTCCAATCAAAATATGTTTTCTCAGCCCAATTTTTTAATGAGATATATTGGTCAGGGATCCAAACGGACTCTTGAGTGACCGGGGTGACCCCTGACGTTGTAAGGATGAGCACCTCTATGATGAATGGGAGAAATTTCTCGGTAAACCATCTGGGTTATTTGATATTACATTCAGTCGTTCGGATCTAGTATGTCCAACGATGTGGTGTGAGATATCTCTGGACAGTTTTGATATAAACATGTATTAACGGTCATTTTTGAGGTACGTTATCATGGATTTGAAATATTATTTTTAAACCCTTCAACGTTTATTTACGTTTTACTTAAACGTGAGTGAAACGCCCAATTACACTAGGGCAGTATGAACGATGATTTGAAACGTCGTTATTAAGGTAGATAGCTATCCAAATCCATTATTTTACAAAGCCATTGTAGAACTGAATATAAAATTCCCCTTGCTATAAATGGCCTTTCACAGGTATGGTTATATAGGGTGAACTTGTTTCAAAACGACAATGACAACGAATTATTAAGTGGGTAGTATCACATTATAAAACTAAATAAAACCACGTTTTCACGTACCTTCGAAAATTGGTGAAATATGGGTAGTAAATTCCATTTTTTTATTATTACCAGTTGATTTCTGTTTAGGACATCTTAGGGCTTGCTAGAGAACATGGTGTAGTAGAGTTGTGGGGGTGGGGTGCACATGAATCCTATCTGGCCCAGGGCTTAATTACACAACATTTCGTAGTTTAAAACCATCATTATCAGGAGAATAAAACAAACAAATTGAATGGCATATAAGCCAGTAAGGTATAAATGTACTGGAACAGAGAAATTTTGGGGTTATAACGCATTTAATGATTTATAAAACCAAATTTCCCAATAGATGTTTCAAACACAGTTACTTATCCAAAGGAAAAAAATTACCCAAATAAAATTAATAATCATCAATACACTGGACGGGATTTACACCTTGGAAGGTCCTGGACACTTCAGGTTCGGGGGCCTCTCAACATAGAAATTAAATTACATGACAAATAAAAAAATTAACTAAAATGAATGAATAGAACTAATTTTATAATTTTTAGATCTTTATGTAATTATTACATCCTTACATAATTAAATCCTTAGTCTGGGGTAACCCTAAGTTAGAGGGGCAGAGGCAATTTCCCCCTTATAATTCTGGCCATGTCTATACATTATATTGCATTCAGCGATAGTAAGCGCGATCCTGGTATTTTAGTTTTTATTCAAAACCACCGTTTCTTTGCTGTGAGTAATGCACAGTTTTGAAAACAAATTGAATATTAAATAAAATTCTTGACGTTTTGCTTTTTTCAGATAAGCCCGGTCATGCGCGGTCTTCTGGTTAACTGGGTGACGTCACAGTGTCAACAAAACATGTTAAGTCAGAGCACTCTGTTCCTAAGCATCAACATTATAGACAGAGTATTTTCCGTCATTTTTGTCGCCAGCGATTGTCTGCCCCTGCTTGGAATCACGGCGATTCTTGTGGCTGCTAAGTTGGTATGTATGTACCGTAGTACTGATATAATCAATCTAGTATTTGTAGTATTCAAATAAGGAAGTACACAAATGTTATATTTCACTCTTTTTGATGATGTCATTTTCATGCTTAGATCCAAAGAAACATGAAAACACTTCCCTGGGCTTTCAACTGAATTGTCGCGATGTCTTCTTAAGCTGGATAGATGTCAGTTGATTCATTTATTATAACAAGAACATATGACAAAGAATGGAGGTTTTAGAATCATTATCTAATATCTTAGGGGGAGTGCGACGGGTGTGCAAGCACCCCCCTAAATCTGTCAAGGTCCATAAATGCAAATTTGGATTGACGCTAATTTACTAGAATAACGTTAAAAACGAAAATAAAACATTCGCGCCTTCACAAACGCATCCCCCTAAAGAAAATCCTGCGTACGGTCCTGTTAACTGAACGTAATCAAGTAATTTATTCTATTACATACTGACCAGAAACGGGTTTGGTATGGTAGCACTGTCCACCAGATGTTTTGTCCATAGCTATGTATGAATCAGCAGAGTTTTCTGGCATTAACGGTATGCTAACTGCATCATTTCCGATCTTTCCCGATCTGACGACCTGAGCCATGCTGGAAAATAACGAATACACAAACATGTCATTTACTCCACCTACAAATAACTCGTGTATCGGGTTCACGGCATATAGGCCGCGGAAGCGCAGACCGTATCAGCTTTATTGTGACTCGCTGGATGAAATCGATTTGTGATCAAAACATCTTATAACGATAAAGGTGATGTCAGACAATAGCAAATAACAACAAAACCATAATCATGAAAATAAACTCAAAACATTTCTTAAAAATAATAATAAGTTTTTAAAATCTAGCAAATAAAAAACAAAACAAAACAACAAATAAAAAATAACCCCTCAAGCACTAGAAAATTAAAAACCTCGATTACAATACCATACATATATCATGATGAAACAACAGCATAGTTTATTTGTGAATGAGATGATTTTAAGAATATGATAATTTATGTTAAATTATATAGGTTTGTTTTTGCTCCTGGTGTATTTTATTTTAATCTTTAGTACATATCCTGTATATGCAATTTTTTTTTAAATTGGAAGGCGGAAATTTGTAAAGGTTTGTTGTCTGCAGAGCCTTGCAGATCTGGCAATAGGCTTGTGTAAAAATGGGAAATATAGGCCCCATTTCAAACTGCTAATTGAGTTTTTTGGTAATCGGTACTAAATGTATATAATTTATGTAAATATATATACATGTACATGAACTGGTAGTGTATATGATGTACTTAGGCCCCCCGTCGCCACCTCTTAACTCTATTTACAATATCAATACATTAATAGCAGACCCAGAAGGGGCTGTCAAGGGGATCTGTACCCTCTTTCTCGTATTTTTTATTTGTTTAAGTTTTTCGAGTAGAATGACGTGATAATTAACCATTTCCCCCTGTCTTATTCACCCATCACATTTGAACACTCCCTTTCAGAAATCCTGTATGCGCGCCTGCTATATTCTTTACCAAAGGCGCAGTAGTCCACCTTTGGCTATACCATGGTAGGGGGATGGGTGGTGGAGAATCGTAGGCCAGTGCGAATTGGGCTACCTATCCCCTCCTCTGTTCTGGCCTGGATGTTTGTTTATTTCAGATGTTTTTATTAGAAATAGGACATGAATATCTGGGATCTTGACAACTAATAGACCGTTTGTTTCTCAGTGAGAAGATTTTGATTTACAATAACCAATGTTTTATTTATTTATGATTAATGTGATAACAAAGAGTGTCCAATAAGTCGACATATTTTAGTAATAAACCACACAAATACCAGAACACTTTAGGAAAATTAAAAAATTTCTTATGAAGAGTTATTTCAACTTTTTGCTGCCACTTTAGCCATATTGAATTTCAGAAGAACCAGGCAAAACTATAAACATTATCAAATTCAAAATGACAAATATCAAAATTCTCCGTCCTTGGTCCGAATCTAAAGATGCAGTCCTTATAAAAATGTAAAATAAAACATTTTGAAAACATAATTTCACAAATATATATTTCAAGTGTGTGCTTGTATTTGTGTAATATTACAAAAAGATGCTACGTTTTTGGACACCCTATAATATCATTTAAAACATGGCTCTGTTTTGCTAGTGTCAACATTTATGCGATATCTTATTTGTTTTAAAACTTGAGTATGAACTGTAACTATATTGAAGCACAAAATCATAAAAAATTACTTATACTATTATAAAGACAAAAACTATTTTTTGAAGGGCAACCACGTTGTGCAACTGAGACTGCCCCTTTAAGATTGTTGTTTTGTACAGACTGAACTGTACATGAATTATGTATTAGACCATAATAAATTAATTTTGTGTTTGCACAAAGTTTAAAAATCAATGAGGGAGGCAGGGAAACACAACACGGGTTTCTTTTTAACACAAGCTTAAATACTGTGAAATTGTTCCCAAGAAAGTATGTGTAGGAGAATTAAATGTTGTGTAATAGCAGTGACGTGAAAAACGTCAACTCATTCTCCAAAATATCCAAGTAATTTACTTCTAAATTGGTTGAAATATAAAGCGTAAACAATTTTGATGCGATTATTGTAAGTTCAAGTAATAAAAAAAAAATCGATAAAAAAATAATTTGTAAAATCAATGATGGCGAACCACCCGCAACACAAACTTAATTTATGACGGCTTTATGTTATTACCATGTTTTAAGGTGTTGTTAAATCAAAATTTATTGCAGACGTCAACGACTGACGCATTTATATAACATCCTGGTTTCTAGAAGTGCATGTAAAATATAAAATATTTACTTTAATTACACATATTTTCTATAAAAAAAATTAGCCGTTGGGATGGGTACAAGCTAAATATTCATGACTTCTGTTCTTACATATCTCAATGACAATTTCACCACGAAAATATAATAGATTAAACACAATAGAAAACATACAGTACAAACATCTTGTTCTGTTTTGGGTTTTTTTAGTACTTATTTTCGTGCTTATATCCAATTAAGGTTCAAACACACTGTCCTGGGAAAATAACACAGCTTTCTGTGCTGTCTGTCCAGAACAGAGGTAGGTGTTAGTAAGAGAGACAAAACCCGTTGCCGCCACACTAATGCTATTACTCTTATCAATAAGCATCAAGAGATCTTTTATATGCACTATCTCTCAAACCGGATAGCACATACCACGGCCGATATATCTTGGAACCGATATATCTTGTTTTTACAATCACAACAATGTAGAGAGGAGGGAACAACAAAAAAATAATAATAATAATAAAAAAATAATAATAAAAAAGAAGAAGAAAACCGAACAAAAGAGAAAAAAGAAACACAAAAGAATATATGAAATTGTTAATACATTTTAAAGTGTTCTGTTTATTAACAGAAAAAATATTTGTTTAATCACACCCCAGAATAATGTTTAATCACATGTAAATATTTCGTTTATAACATATGGTTTACAAAGAAACGTGATGCCTCCCTTTTGTATCATTCCAACAAACAGCACGACACAAATACCATCTTTGATACGTACCACCCAGGAACCGAACTACAAAACCCAACAGCTCTATTGGTTGTAATGATGGGGTGGACACACTTGCACCTCATGACGCTTTACTACTATTACCGGCTAATAGGTTTTTCTTGTGCATTTATTCCACAATATTGATGGAGTCCTTAAGACGAATATAAGCTATTGATTTTTCCTTAAAGGAAATTTCTTAAAACAATCTAAATGGGAATGGAAGCATTTTTCATTTTACGTTTTATATATAAAGCCCCTGCATTACGTTTAAACCTGAAAAAACTATTAGACGTTCGCAAGCCAAGTTGTTACGCTTCACACTAAACCCTGCGAGGACGTTTGGGACCAATGAAATCGCCAATTAGCGCTCGCAAATGCTAGTCCGTTCAGAACGTAAGTTGGTTCAATTCGTCTTTGTAAAAATTGTAAACAGCGTCATATTTTGGTGGAATGTCCACATCGTTAGCCTTTTAGAAATAGTATATTTGCTTATGAGAGTGTGGCTGAATAATTTCGAATCTACCCACAGCTCATTATTCAATAAAAAAAGAAGAAGATCTTTATAGTAGATTTATTTATCACTCTTAATTTAGTGAAGTTAACTTAAAACTTATTATTATATTGCATTTCTGTTTTTACATAGTGATATTTATTACATTGTTTGTTATATATTTTATCATTATATTGTAAATAATTTATCATATTGTAAATCACATCTCTTAAAATGTTTTTAATTTAAACATAGTTTAACCCCTAATAGCCGATATTTAATTTTTGTACTAAATAAAAACAAACAAACAACAAATAAATAAAATTACATATCATTTTAGCACATTCAGTGTCTTTCTCGTCCTGTTTATTGCATCTCAAAAATCATTTTAGCCAAACAGAAAAGGCATATGCCTTGGACAAAAATCAGCGCCTTTAATATTCAATTAAGAATTGAACTTGATAATGTTTGAGGTTAATGGAAGAATGAACCGCAAAACCGCTTTACACGCTGTATGAACGGCAGTGGCGTAGCTTCCATTGAGGCAACGAGGCAACTGCCTCACTAGATTTTTTTGCAGAAAAAAAATTAAAGTGATTAATATTATAAAAGTTGATTAAAATACGATAAATAACTAGCATTGCTTCACTAGAAAAAAGACCCAAGCTACGCCAATGAACGGCGAAGCGCGGAGACGTTCATTTCATAGTGTGTAAAGCGGTTTTGCGGTTCATACTTCCATACTGCCAAAATCCGAATGAGAAGGTCGGTTTCTTACATATAAAAATACCGATTCTTCACAATTATTGCATTAAATGTCAATATCAGCCAGACACATTCGCAATTTAACATAAACAAATGAGGTTAATAGTTATTTAAGTGAATGTAAACGATAATATAAACATATAAAATGATCTCTTTTGTGTAGTAAAACGTGCTTGTGGTGAAGCGGTTGGTGTATGAATATTTAACTATACATTTGTGAAAGGGCGCCATTTTATGAAGGTCGATTTCCGATTACGGTGTTGAAATTACAGATTTTACATCGACAAAGTGTGTTCAATGTTACCAGGGATAGATGAAAACGGTATGTCGCATTTTTCTTTGTATTCACTGGCTTTGTAATTGAGAAATTAGGCAAATGTGTCGACAGTTACGATATGTGTGAGATTAAACGGGACCAAGCTCTTATTTCGTTATAGGATGGGAAAAAAAGTTTCTAAATAAAATCACCGAACAAATTGGTAGGTACGTCTATCATTTTGACATCATCGTTTGATGTTTAAAAATTGAAATTTGTGGGAATTCCTTGGTGATTCTTTTGTTGATATAATTCATAAAGCAGTGGCGTTGGAACGAAATTCATATGGGGGGGGGGGGGCTGCTAATACTAAGAAGCAACTGACTTTACCAAAAAAC
>JAULBS010007375.1:0-11292 GCA_032355785.1 Symmetromphalus regularis | reverse complement strand
CACCTATCGATGCTTACAAGTAATAAAACAATATTTTTTTCAAGTGAACATCTTTGAAAAGATTTGCAATAAAAAAAAAAATTTAACTGCAGGATTCCGTTCCATAAACAAATTCAAAGGCTGCAATAAATGTTCGTAAATTACCGTGACGGCCATTGAAAAATGGAGGAATTTACAAAAAGCATTGAACACATGGTTCAAAATGTTGTGATTCGGAACTGGCCAAAAAAATCCGGTACGATTTCCAGTTGTTTAACATAATATAATTATATTTAAAAAAATCATACTCTGCTAGTTTATTAAGTACAAAATGTTGTTTATCTGTAGACAATGTTCATTATGAACTTCACCTATTTTGTCGCTGGTGTAACTTTTTAAAAACACTTTACGGATAATGTCGAGTCCTGATTGCGTAACTTCGTTCAGACGACAGTTTTTGAAGTTCGCGTTTATACATTTCTGATGGAATTTGGATTATTAATTTTTCAGCACAGCTCATTAATAAAACGAACTGTAATAAATATATAATAACGTTGTCGATCATTTATTTATTCGACATGTATACAAGCTGAAAAATCATTTTGATCCGGAACTACCTAGTCCAAAATGGACGGGCTGCTTATTGATTATCGATTCTTGCCCACTGGACTAATAGAATCTATCACCGTTGTGAGGTATAGACAAGGCAATTCCAACTCAAGGGAGAAAATGTGCTTGGGTTAATATATATTGCAGAGATTTAATAAATAATTTATTTATTTAATAAATATTTGGTACCTATTTTTTATTTTATTTATTATATAAACACATATATAAATCAAATGTGCAGAAAAAGGGTTAAAATAGTTTAAATAATTTTTTTTACACTTGGCACCCCAAAGGACCTACCATGTGTGGCATTCCCATAACTGGCATAAATTTGACTCGCTTAAATAATGAAGATAAAAAAAATAAAGGTGGGTGTGGTACCGAACTCTACACTTGTACGATAAAGTGTTGGGGGCGGAGGGGGGACAACATATACACCCCACCTCTAGCTCACTATAACTCCCATGGACTTGTGCTCATTAATGAACTACCAGAATGCTAGAAATTATATATATGGTCATTAGATACTGCAATGCCTTGCCACTGGTTGTAGCAAACTTATTTAATGCAGAATTAAAGATTTTTTCAAGTATCCGAATGAAACCTGTATTTGACATAAAACCATCAGCACAGCAAACAGCACCGAAGAAAATAATTAATTTAGCTCATAATATTATAACATTGCGCGGATTTGAACATTACGATATATTCATTCCTGATTCCTAATCGTCTGAGAAGAACATACCAGCCAATCAAGATAGAATGAAAGAAATGACATCAAGAAAGAAAACTAATAATATACAATACAATGCACAAACACAAAAGGGAAGAAATACACCTCCATTGTTAACACCAAGAAAGCAGGCCAACTACCAAAGCTCTAAAACAAAGATCAGGACAAGAAAAAGAAAAGCCAGGCCAGAAAACTGGAAAAATAACATCAGAAAGGAATTGAGGCTAGCTGGAAAAGAATACATAAGGACAACGGGTAGAAGTGTACAGGAGGCTAAATGTCAAAGATGTCATTTTCAGTGTAGTAAAAAATACAAGAGCAAACAAGACAAGATATATTTGATTCATGCTGGCGTCTTCCAACACATAAAGGCAGAGAGGCTTTCTTTGCTTCATCATCTCAGAAAGAACCCCAGTCAGAATTAAACCATCAGCATGGAAGCCCAGAACTTGTTCTCGTATATTCTCTTTACCACTTGCAGGACAAACATTTCGTGTCTACAAGTCATTTGTTTTAATGAAAACATTAGATGTTGGGGGAATACTTATATCAAAAACTATGCAAAGGAAAACAGATTGGGTGTATTTGGCCTAGGACAAGACAGGACGGCCTAGTCCCCATAATAAAACTCCATTTAAAATTACTGTAATCAAACAATAAAATAGGATATGCTAAAATTAGTATAATTTTTTAATGGTTTGGTTTATCTTAAACAATGTAAAGAGTTTTAGAAATTACTCATTAATAGTTTTTTAACCATACCACTCAAGATCCAAAATTGTATTTTTTTTTTCCAGATGTTGCATATTGCTTGATCGTAGTCTTATACATAATGTTAAAATGGTTAGTGTTGCCCCGCTTTGTAATGAACTCGTCTTTAGTGACCATTTTATAATGTGTAACATTGTCGTTCGTAACACAGGATTGAATAGGTAATATTTTTAATTATTATTTAACCAAGTAATAAAAAAAAACTGGAACGTAGGACTTTTTTGCTAGTTCTAAAACTGTAGTCCTTTTTCGCTTAGGTTCATGCAAACTAAAGTAATCGACAAAAATCCATGTTCCAAGAAGCGTAAACAGATTAATTTTTTTATAATCAAAGAATAACGTTAGTCTGTTTCCGCTACTTGGAACATGGTTTTTGACGAATAAAAAACTAAATATATAACTTACCTCATTAATGTTGATATTTTTCGAAATAAAAAAAATGTCCTATTTTTTTGTCAGGGTTGGTTTGTCCATTGGTTCTATAATGTTTAAATGGCAGAGAAAAGTAATTATTTAAGATTTCGAGCCGGCGTTATTTAGACCGCCATGTTTTATTTGCTGCAGAACTCACATAAACATAGGGGTGTTAGGTAATTATTTGTATGGTACGCGGTTATTATTTATAAATATATTTATCATAACTTAATATAAATATCATATTTGCCAAAAAATATTTATTAAAGCAAAAATATTTATAAGTACAAAATGTTATCACAATTTTTAAAAAGTATTTTACGTACCTAATGTGACCACAAAGTATTACTAGAAGTACCTAGTGTGACGGCACTAGACAAAGTATGACGAACAACCAATTGTTAGCACAGAATAAAACTATTATTTTAAGTATTGTCGGGTGGCCTTTTTTAAGTGGATGAGTAAGCGTATGCACGGTGGGAGATTATGACGTCACCCGTTTTTGTTTAGAAAACATTTAAACTAACGGCTACCACTTTCACAAAATAAGAACAAAAGAAGTCGATAATCATTTCAAATGGATTCACATATAAATTTAGTATATTTCTTAATATGTTTATACAAAGGTCCATAATTTAAAATAGAAGTCCAAAATAGTTTTACTTATCAAATGTATTGTCGTCTGGTAGATCAAATCATGTGGTTGCTATGTGCTATATTTTCATAAGTAAGCTACTACATGAAATACTTTTAAATCAGTATTTTTGTTTCTACTGTTTATAAAATTGTCAACAACAAATGTTTTATTGATTGATTTAAATAAAGCCTAAATTTATTGTTTCTGTTCCCAAATAAGTCGTCAAGTAAGAGTTCTTTTAACACACCTGATTTAATCAGTTATAAAATCATACTAAAATCACAATAAAATTATTTATGTCTCAACTTTTGGTGAACACTTTACTTCTCTACAGTTGTATTTCTTTCTGTTGTGGTTTTAATCTGTACCAGTGATCATGCCATTTTAGTCATCCACCGAAACAGGTGACATGCGGTAGTTCTCAATACTGACCTCGGATGGTCGCTAATTTTGTTTTGGTGCCTGAATTTTTAATGTTGTGGAAAATTCATTTCAGTGCACATGTTTGGAACAGAAACTAATAAAAAGATAAAATTATCAGTTTCAAATTTGTTTTATTTTTTCAATTTACTGCTTATTCTCACCGAAATTGGTCACCATATGATATCCAAAGTGACCACACTAAAGCAAGGCTAATTTAAAGTTTCCAGTGTGAGCACACTGGAGAAATGTATGCTTTGAAAAATCCAGTGTGATCACATTAGATAAGGCATGATTTGACGTACCCAGTGTGACCACACTTTATAAGGCATGATTTGAAGTACCCAGTGTGACCACACTATATAAGGCATGATTTGACGTACCCAGTGTGACTCCACTAGATAAGGCATGATTTGACGTACCTAGTGTGATCACTGAATAAAATGTATGGTTTGAAGAACCCAATGCTACTACATAAGTAAGATTTCATAAACTGAGATATCACAACCCAAAATATGATATGGATCACTGAATGTCATCAAAACAGATTCATCTGAATGATAGTGCATGGGTGTACCATACAGTATCATGAAAGCAGTGGTATAAGTGTGAGATATAGACATTAAGGGGTTAAAGTAATTACGGATTGTCCCAAATAAAATTAATGTTGTTATATGCAACATCACGTGGGACAGATAATCCGTAGTTCTGAGTGGCGAGTATGTTATTGTATTTAAAATAACCCGTTGTCACAATTAAATAGCTGTTGAACAACTGAACTTTAGTTGTTAGGAGATTCCAATAGCAGGAGCGTTGGAGTCGGGCATGATTTTAATAATTCCCATCAATATATTCTTATTCATTGTTAAATTATTCTCCGGCAAATTTTGATGTTCAGAAACGGGAGCAGCCCCTCCCCCCGTATAAATTTCGTTCAAACGCCCGTGAATAGAGAATAATTTTAAAAGTAATACTCTTTGCAAACTTGGCAACTGAAAAAACACGTTGTGATTAACAAATCATCATCTACCTTTCTGTTGGACTGACGACTGTTGTTTATCATTATCAAATTCTAAAATGGCTATTATCCCGATGATCGGTCTGTGTCAAGTGGCAGTCCTCATAAAAACAAAAGCAAAAGTTACGAATTTTATTGATAGCATAACTCTAGCGTAGTCAGCATGAGACAGACGAGGCGCTTGCCTCTTTTTGGAATTTCTGCAAATTTGTTTTCTCACCCCCCCCCCCTTCCCCCTCCCATGATAATGATATAAATTTATTATCCACCTGGTTCAAGCTTCCAGCGTCTGGGTTCCCCTCTCTGGCTACGCCCCAGGAACTTGACTACTTTTGTTTTAAGTCTGTGGTTGTATTTGTATGGTTTATAACAAAAATGTGTTTATTACTGAACACCATATAATATACTATAAAAAAATATTTTGGAAAGAGAGAACTTAGTTCAAAGTTTTAATACGTTGATGAATGTATGTAACATAGACTTCATTACCCTGTCGATTTTCAATACGATGGCTCATTTCTTTAACAACAACAAAATGTTTCAAATTTGATCACTGAACAAGGGCAGATTTTTTAATTTTACATTAACACTTCGTATGAGGGAATTTAGAACTGCGTGAATCATTGTCAAAAAAAACCCACAGTGATGATGCAGATGTTTACGTATTCTACACCTCCGATAACATCCGTCCTAATAAATATTTTATTTGTCACCGAAATGACACAAATTATTATCAAATGATTAAAAAAAAAAACATTTAATTTTTTTAAGCCCCAAAAGAAGTGGAAAAAAATCTTGAGCAATGCGTCACATAATGAATATAAAGGTTTAACAAGTCAATTTGGCTGGAAACGTTAAAAAAACGTTAAATCATTTTTATTTTGTATTAAATGTCTGTATTATACATGAAGAGCGAGCGGCTGGTTTTAAATATAAAGACAAATTAATAATAGAAGAGAGACGGCATCAAGGTGTTGGAATAACAATACACACATCTGCAGGCGTGCATAGCTACGCAGGTGCACGACAACAATAAAAGATAGGGGTACGACGCTGCGGGAACAGCGGAGAAATCCCATTGAATGGTTCATTGAACTTTTAAACGGCACGTGACATTGTCTTGCTGTGGCACGCGCCACACGTCAAAGCGATTAATTTGGAAAAGAATAAAGGAACAGTCTAACGGTATGTCCGTTGTTTAGAGATCACTGCTTTGAAATGTGAACGCCCATTTTGTCCTAGAATTCATTAAGTTCAGGGCATGCGTGCATCTGTTCCCCAAAATAGCGTCACTGTCGAACACACGTCTGTTCACGTATTTGTCATTTCAGAAGTCGCATCTGCATAGCTATGGCATCTGTGAACACTGGCAATATCAGATCACCTGCAATTCACAGAAGTCGACACCAGATAAAAGAAAATTATAATTATAATTATATTCCTTGAGGTATTTAGACTGTACATATTTTTAACAAGTCCAATAATTGTTTTTAGTAACTAATAAACCACACAAATACCAGGCCCGGACAAAGGTGAGGGTGTGGCAGATGGGCCAATTGGCACGGGTCTACGATTTTGAGGGAGCCTACTCGTCCTGGCACACAGACACACACACATTTGGAATATGAATAAATATATATGAAATATCTAAAAAGTGGGAGCACATCCCCCTTGCCCCCCTCCCCCGCTTACTACGCTAGTGGTGTGTGTTGTGTGCAAGTGTTTTTATGTGTTAGCGCTCGCATGTGTTTACGTATGTGTGTTTGTGTGTGTGTGTGTGTGCGCGTGTGCGTGCGTGCGTGTGAGATATATATATATATATATAGCAGTTGTTCATTACCGTTGTTGACTGGTTCACACTTAAATACGTGTCACAATTACCAAATATTTGACATTCAATAGCCGATTATTAATAAGTCAATGTGCTCTAATGGTGTCGTTAAACAAAACGTGTTTGTGTGAATTTTGAAATAGGCTCTTTCTTTCATTCTGTACTAGTTGTTATCTAGTCAATATCCATTACAGAACAATAAACTGTAACAGGCTTATACTACTGCCGAAACACAGGGGAGCGTTATCCCTATCTCCTTTACTCTCCCAAACCCGGAGACTGATCTAACATAATTAACACCATTGTAATGTGTTATCGAGTTAGGTAAGTGAAACACAAGTAAATTATATCCAGTAAAAAGTGTCTCAAAGGAACGTCAGTTATAAGGTTAAATCTAGTGACATAACATCATAAATAACACAGAGATACCTCTGTTGTAACGTTACATCGAATAACTAATAGAGATACGTTTATTGTACGTAACCTTATATCCAGTGACAAAAGTACCACCGAGGTACCTCGTTATGTCTAGTGACACAAGTACCAGATAGGCACCTCGTTATGTCTAGTGGCAAAAATAGCACAGAGGCACCTCGTTATGTCAAGTGACAAAAGTAGCACAGAGGAACTTCGTTATGTCTAGTGGCAAAAGTAGCACAGAGGCACCTCGTTATGTCAAGTGACAAAAGTAGCACAGAAGAACTTCGTTATGTCTAGTGGCAAAAGTAGCACAGAGGCACCTCGTTATGTCAAATGACAAAAGTAGCACAGAGGCACCTCGTTATGTCAAGTGACAAAAGTAGCACATAGGCACCTCGTTATGTCAAGTGACAAAAGTAACACAGAGGCGCCTCGTTATGTCAAGTGACAAAAGTAGCACAGAGGCGCCTCGTTATGTCTAGTGACAAAAGTAACACAGAGGCACCTCGTTATGTCAAGTGACAAAAGTAACACAGAGGCACCTCGTTATGTCAAGTGACAAAAGTAGCACAGAGGCGCCTCGTTATGTCAAGTGACAAAAGTAGCACAGAGGCGCCTCGTTATGTCAAGTGACAAAAGTTGCACAGAGGCACCTCGTTATGTCAAGTGACAAAAGTAGCACATAGGCACCTCGTTATGTCAAGTGACAAAAGTAGCACATAGGCGCCTCGTTATGTCAAGTGACAAAAGTTGCACAGAGGCGCCTCGTTATGTCAAGTGACAAAAGTAGCACAGAGGCGCCTCGTTATGTCTAGTGATAAAAGTTGCACAGAGGCACCTCGTTATGTCTAGTGATAAAAGTTGCACAGAGGAACCTCGTTATGTCTAGTGATAAAAATAGCACAGAGGCGCCTCGTTATGTCTAGTGACAAACGTAGTACAGAGGTACCTCTATTGTAACGTATTATTTAGTGTCATAAGTCAGACACAGTGATAAGTCTAATGTAATGTTTTATCCAGTGATATGTTATAAGTGGCTATCTAGAGGTCCATGAAGGCACAGGGACAGGTATTTTTAGGTAGGACTGAGGGTGGGGTATATCTAATTAATTTATCACCTATTTAATTTTCTGAAATTGTAAAAAAGAAAATAATAAAAGAAAAGAGAATGAAAAGAAAATAGCTTGAGAGGCGTCCCATCTTGATATACCAGAGGCAGGCGTGGATGCAGGATTTCTGAAAGGGAGGAGGGGGTCCAAATGTTGATTTCTGAAAAGGGGATGAGTGTATAGAAATGGGGAAACAAATTGTTAATTAGGATGTCCTTCCAATCGGAAAAGGGTAAAATAAAAAATCGTGATAGAGGGGACACATCTAATGTAACTTTTATTAATTTAATTGTAGAAGGGGCAAATCCTAGCATTTTGAAAACGGAAAAAATGGTCGGCAAAGGGGAATCGGGATCCCCTAATCTGTCCTTGTGTATCTAGATAACTGGGACATGAAGGCGAGTTTTTATTCAGTCTAGCTTGTGGGGGTATTTTTGAAAGTAAGAAGAGAACCGGGACAGGTGTGATGGCACGCGACGTGTGACGCACGAGCTCGGCGCGTGCCTAAAGCTACTAATAAAGCCGTGTTTCACAAATTTACATACAGGTGAAATGTCTGAATATAATAGCATTATATATAGCTTGTGTGGCCGCCCGACTAGCTATAACGACAAACCACCACTCAAACTGCTAAGTTATGTCGCGTTGCAAGATAGGGCCTTTGTTCGGTTATGACCCAGTCACCCGTAAGGGTAGGCAGAGGTTTTTTTCCAACTTAAATCAACCAATATGTAGCCTCTAAACACGAACAACTTAAGATCAAATTGGGTGACCTTATTAAACTAACACCGGAAAGACACGCACCTGCACGGACGTATAAATCATTTTCACGTGTATTCGTATTTTGATATTTAAAGCTTAATTCGGTACTGACTGGAAATTAATAATAATTGGAAAAAGTTGATATTTGAGAAAAGTGATAATATCAAAGAGATAAAACGAATACCAAATTTGGCATTTCAGTATTCGTGACGTATACTCAATGTATTCGAATATTTGAGAGGTATGCTGAATATAAATGAATATTGAGTTATACTAACTGTATATTAATATTCGTGAGGTATTCTCAATGTATTCGAATATTTGTGAGGTATACTAAATATAAACGAATATTGAGTTATACTCATTGTATATTAATATCCGTGAGGTATATACGAATATTTATGAAATATATTCAATACATACGAATATTCTTTAAGTATACTCACTGTATATTAATACTCGTGAGGTATACTCATTGTCTTCGAATATTCGTGAGTTATACTCAATATATACCAATATTCTTGAGGTATACTCACCGTATTAATATTCGTGAGGTGTATTGTGTCTTCGAATATTCGTGAGTTATACTCGATAAATATGAATATTCATGAGGTATACTCATTGTATATATTCGTATTAGAATTACCTGTACGCTTTGATATTGAACAATATTCTTTTAAACAATATTCTAGAATTTACAGTAAGTATGTAAATATTGTATATAGCAGACTTAAGCCCTAAATTAGGGTTATTTTGTCAAAGTTTAAATCTCGGATGTAGTAGGCTTAACATTATGCTATCAAAGTTTAACTATTGTATGTAGAAGGCTTAGGGTTATTTTGTCAACGTTTAAATCTCGGATGTAGTAGGCTTAACATTATGCTATCAAAGTTTAACTATTGTATATAGAAGGCTTAGGGATATTTTGTAAATGTTAGATATAGGAGGCTTGGTATTATGCTTTCATATTGAAACCGAGGCATTTCTGCAGTTAACTATTAATTATGTTACACCTGTTCACATTATGTCAGAATAATGCAAAGAATACCTATTTACTAAGGTATTTATGTACCCAACTACTTACAAACTGAAACTATCTTATTCTCTGGTTCTAAGTACAGAACTGAAGTCTTAAAAAAGATAAATAAATAATAATAATAATAAATTAGTTTTAAAATGTTCAGTGCAATTGAAAATCATTTCTTAATATTAATAATATAACTGCATTAAGTGAATTTCCTTAATATAACTACATGTATACAGCATCATGTAGTTCATAATTATGGTACTTTCACTTATAAAACATCTTTTGTAAACAATTTTGTAAATGGTATATTTATATTCTTATTCATTTTTTTCAGATGGCACATTCTTTCTTGAAAAAGATGACATTATGCAAGCAAATAATAATTATTATTATGTATGTGATTGACTGTCTTTCGCAGATTAACGGTTTTAATAACATTTAGAAAAATTCAATTTGTTTAAAATATCTTTTAAAAATATGATTTAACATCATGCACGGTTATTAAATTAGTGCATGACAACT
Source organism: Symmetromphalus regularis (assembly GCA_032355785.1). Classification (NCBI taxonomy): domain Eukaryota; kingdom Metazoa; phylum Mollusca; class Gastropoda; order Neomphalida; family Neomphalidae; genus Symmetromphalus; species Symmetromphalus regularis. The sequence continues at coordinate 1,040 of JAULBS010007375.1, read as the reverse complement.
TTTGCAGGACGTATTCTAAAGCTCCACTTTTGTCTGTTAATAAGGCAAAACTTAAAGAATGTTCTCTACGTTTCGTTAATATATTATTAATATCGACGAAAACAAAAGTGCAGCATTTAGTTTTAAAAGCAAAAGGAAAAAAGTTCTGATACAAAAAAAAAAGAGTCAAAAGTACGTCGATTTTAAACAAAAGATCTTTGAAGCATTTTGCACTTCATTTTTATCGCCTGCCCACATGCGAGAATTTTATTTGTAATTTGGTATGAATTATCAATGATTCTCTATTGCCCGCTTTGTGTCATATTAGATGTGAGCATTCATGGAACAGATCATGGGGCCGATATTGGCGTCACGGGTGTCGATATTGGTGCGTGCCATATTGCACGTTGAGCTCAATGTACGTAGAAATATGACCGTACATTAAAAATATTTATATGAAAGTGTGGTGGAATTGCGAAACTCGGGAACACATGGTATGCGGCGTCAATGACGTGTGCGTTATTCTTGATAGCACACGCATTACCTGAACGGGCCACACAATGAACATGACGATAACCGCTTTAACGAGCAGGCAATGGTTGCCCCGCATGGATGGTCGCCGACAACACCTGCTCTCAAATAGCGGTACACCTGCCCCAACATAGCGGTACACCTGAGTTCTTTGTGCTTCCCAGTCAGCTGTAGGAAAATGGAGAACCAAACAATACCTGGGCACGTGCCATAACATCTGGCTCGAACGATGTCGGCGTCTTCACTAAATGGGGGCGACACGTTTTAAAATAAGCACTCACCTCTTTTTAAGATGTATAGAATAGAATCCTGTCTTGTAATTAATATTTTACTCTCAGGTATTAAATAGTGGTCGAGAGGTTGTTTTCTGGTTAGGTTTAACGTTACCTGTCAAACCTGTACTGCGTCGTAGAGTATTTTAAAATACTGTGTTTAACTTCTTCAATTTCACAGATATAAACACACACACACACACACACACACACACACACACACACACACACACACACACACACACACACACACACACA
>JAULBS010007353.1:0-11293 GCA_032355785.1 Symmetromphalus regularis | reverse complement strand
AAATTTATAAAAGTAAATAACCATTTATAGCCTGTCCATCCATTCCCCAGTTTGTATTTCTTTTTATTTTAGTTCTGTACAGCCTGTGCCTTCATGCATTATATTGTTATTACATGTTGTATGCCTATAAACAAATAGTTTTTGGCAAATATAATATCTATATCTGTACGTAAAACCTGTTACGTTACAACTAGGATCGCGATTTATGTGCATGGTGGATAGATGTAATAACCATCACTAATGATCAAGTAAATTGTTCATTGTGAGAATCATTACATTGGTTTGGAAGAAATCGCATACAGAAGAAACGCAATGTCGGTTATAATCTTATAATCGGGGAAAAAGTCAGTAAAGGAAATAATATTAAAAAAATATTGTTTTTGTTTATGGTGACGATGACGACGATGGACGATGATGATGATGATGATGATGATAAAGATGATAATAGTTATTTTGAAAAATCTATTAAAATTTTAAAAACTCGTGGGTTGATATGGACATTTGCAGGTGCAAGTTAGACACCAAGCCAATACTTTCGTCAGAAAGAGAGCTAACGCAAGAAACGTACAACATTAGAAAAAAAGTATTAAACAGAAAATATTTCGAGATAAACATACACAGGTGCAAGTATGACATGTTTTGATAAACAAGCATTTATAAAGATAAACTTAATACTGTAGACTAATACAGTTGACCTACGGGCAAAATCTGACAAGGTATAAAATGCCATGTACTTAATTTTGGGGAGAGAATGATTATTAAATGAGGCTAAAGGCTCCTCGTAGACAGTGAATCATGAGTTCTTTGCCAATTCTTACATATTCATTGAATTCGAGCTTGTAAAGAGATAAAAGTTAACGCTTTTGGTAGTTCAAATTTAGCAGTGTATTACTTAGTAAACTGGCTGCTCTTCACCCACCACATCATCCCGTTTCATAGCTTGATATGTTGGATAACATCTTGGACTTGAAGCAGTGCCGATGAATATCGCTAAACTGTTCATGTACCCGGTTACTTTTTTATATTCAACAATCAACAATATAATAATAATAATAATAAAAAACTCCAAAATTTATTTTGAATGTTCTATAAAGAATAAACTGTGAGGTTTTGACTTTATAATTGTTTTCAAATTCAATTTTTATATTTTTGTTATTATTATTATTTTGTGTGTGTGTTTGATATATAACATTTTTTTTCTAGTTTGAACAAGTAAACATCCTTTTAAACACACCCAGTTATGTAGAACATCCAATCATAAAATTAATTTTACAACACGCATTTGAACCATATTTAATAATAATAATAACAAAAATAATTATTTTAATAATGATAATAATAACAACAAAAATAATAATGATAATAATAATAATAATAACCTTCTGAAACCCACTTATCGTTCGTTTGGAAAAGGTAATAACTGTGTTTTGGTTATAATCAATCAACACCAGGGAATCTATTTTGACAAAATACAAACCACAGTGCATTTCTGTTACCGGCAGTCTCTCGATCCATGCAGCGTGTTTTCACACGCAATTTTCCGCGCTTCTACAGATGCGTGCACGCCACCAAACCTCTTCCAGATGTCCTCCATCCACAGACCTTGTTACCGTGGCCGACTACCAGCCCTCAGATGTTGCGAATTAATTCCTCCGTCGGCCGATTTGCTTTTCATCACTTTCTAGTTAGGTCTCCCTACGACTTGACCAGCCATCCTGAAGAAGTTACTCTCAACCCACGAGCTCCCAATTGATGGAATAAACGATACACTTTCTGTGAAATATTATTTTTCACTGATAGGTGCAAGTAGGTTTGCTTTGAAATAAGTGTATAATGACAATCGTGTGTTGTCGCTAAGGCTAAGATTGTGGTGTGGATTTGTTGGTTTTGTCAACATATTTCAACGAATTGACAATACTGGACAGTTTGGTGGGCATTAAACATTTTCTGTGCTAACAGTATGAAAAAAAAAACGTGGTGGTTGTTCTTATGACAGGAGTCAAGAGTGGGGCAGGATATTGTTAACGTTATTGAACACCCGATGTCATCACTATTTTTTCTTTGTTTCGTGTCTTAATGAATACATTTTTGATAACGATAAAAGTTTATATTATTTAGATTGCACGAGGTTCATGTACATAAACATGTTTTCAAAACTATTTTCTAGACAGGATTTTGAATGACTTGATAAAGGACAGGTTTTCTTGCCTTCTCCTTGCTTAGTGTATGAAGACATTATTTTTAATTTTGAGGATAGCATATGTAACTTAGAACTGACAGAGACAAAGGTGTGTTCAGCCTATTTAATGGATTGTAATATTCAGACATCCTTCTGGACTCTTTCTTGTGCAATTGGTAGTACATGTATTGGAAAGGGGGCTCTAGTTCAGTGGGCAAAACTTTCACATGAACTTCTTTCATTGTAAGATCTAACCTTCTCGTTTGAATCATTCTATTCTAATTATCCGACGTGATTTTTTTCCAGTCCCAGTTAGTACCCCACGACTAGTATATAAAAATTATAGAACAAGTGCATGTAAAATACGCTTTGCTGATGATGGATACTAAGTGTCAAAATTACCAAATGTTTGTCATCCAACAGCTAATGATTTATAAATCAGTGTGCTCTAGTGTTGGTAAACAAACAAACAAAACACACGCACGCACGCACGCGCGCTCGCTTACACACACACATACACAGATATATATATACACACACACACATACACACACACATACACAAACACACACACACATCAGTTTAATAGTACTCGAACAGTGTTGGAGCATACATCGAATATAAAAACAACCAACAGGTTTACCTATGGGATCGATCCCACAACCTTTCGTATTTCCGTTTGTTCAATCTGGAAGAAACATATTTGTTACGAGTATTCATTGACAAACCTCTCGCCATTCAACTGTCAATTTAATCCCGCACTGCTTCCTTGGGTGTAGTATTGACAACATCGCATGGGTCCGCACTGACACCAATTAATTTGATCGACCTACCACTTCTGACCAATCAGTGTCATCATAGTTTTACCCGCGGGACACCCATCAACTAACTTCCTGGTTTCCTGTTTATACGACAAGTTCATCTAGACCTTGAAAGAACATCATACAATTCTGATCAATAACTCTCAATGGTGTGTTATCAGCATTTTAAAATTATAAAATATATTGTTCTTTAATCTTTGTGGAAAAATAGTAGCCATCACTTGAGAAAACATACACATTATCAATGATATCATAAATCTAGTAAAAGTGTTTGAAGAGTTGCATCCTGTATTGTGAACATGTCCTATTTGAGAGTACAATAAAATATTAAACCGAATTAAACTTTGTTTTATTACCCCAGCGGGCACTAATAACTGGGAATTATTTTTCATAATGTCTCAGTGAGCATTATTATACATTGGTTTAACAGTTAATTTTATTAGATAGTTTTGTTCTGTTTATCCAATAGAAAGTCCTCGTACTAAAACTGATGGTAATGACACTGGCCTTCACATTCATACGCTTCACGAACTATGCTCCTACAGCAACGCAGTGAATCGTAAAACGTTGTCGTTGTAAACATAAATTGCTATTTAAAAATTCATTGTTAATTTTTTTTTTTTATCGTGAATATGTATATTAAATAGTAATTATTTTTAAGGGCGGGTGAACACACTAACATTTCTATGTGCACCGTCTGTGTGGTATTTCATTATGGTGTGTTTCAAAAAACAGGGCAGCTAAAGCATTTTAGGGAAAATCAATAGCATTTGGCTGGGATAAATAGAATATTAAACTCGTTACCATTTATTATACAATTTTGTACCTCTTGAAATAATTTTCCTTTGTCACTCGCTAAACCTCGTGACAAAGAAAAACCATTTTACTCGGGACATACATTTCATAATAAATGGCAACTCGTTTAATACCCTCTATTTAATTAACCTATGAAGGAGACAACGTTTTCTTTATATGTAAATAGATCCAATCCAAAACTATTTTTACTAAACATGATGAATGTTGTTAATAACGCAGATTCCAAATGAACTTGTATAACAATCGGTCGAAATTCAGTCGACAAGTTTAAAATTCACATAATTTATTATATTTTTTTCTTTTCACAATTTGCATGCAGGTGTTGATACTTTAGTTAAATATCGACTTTAAAAAGTTAGTGTTATATATGGACGGATCCTAGTATTTTCGACAGGCAGGAGTATCATTCTAAGATATTTTTTTCGAAAGCTTCTCTGCCATATTAAATTGCAAATCTTAGAATCATCAACTACAAAATTTCAAATCAAATTTAATCCATTTCTATTTGATCATCTCCACTACATTTTTTTTTTATCTGAAAATGCAGTTTACTGCAACATGTGGGTTTCATTTATAGAGAAACAAAATAAATAAACAACAAATGGGATGGAAGGCAATCGACGGAAACCTTTAGCAGTCTAACACGTCCAAATCAACGCTTGCAAACAACTGGACCACCTTGCAATAGGCCGCGCCATTCAGCGTACAAACATGGGATTACCTCCGAAATGAGCCATAATCCGCCAGAAGGACCCCCAACATTGTTGACACTAGACAAGGAGTAAACACGATGCTGGGTTCTGATCGAATTGGTAGAAAGAAGGGCAAAGCATTTGACGGGTGTTATCCACAAAACGTTTGGCTAGCTTCATATCTCTGATACGATCTTTACAGTTTAATGAACAGGATTCGGTTTGTAGCCGTAACTTGGCACTTTAGTCCGTTGACAGATCATCCTATCAACAATATTGGCTAATCTGCTTGACAAAGTTGTAACCATCTTTGTTGAACGCTTGTAGTAATATGAACGGTAAATAAGCCGCTCAGTTTTCAATTAGAGATGGCCAGGCTAATACAACGTCTTCCATAATGGTCGTGCGGAAAATTCGATCAGATGTTCGTGAGGGAAATGCAGCCATTGAAATCAGATCAATGGTAGCTGTGAGTGAAGTTTATTAAAATTCGATCAATTATGGTTAACACTGAGTCTGACACGCGTATGATATATATATGATATTGTTTGCTATTTACTTGTTCAAACATTGATTATATTAATATATTACAATCTGACACAAGTATTGTTGCGCATCAATAATAATATTCATTTGGATTTTTTTCTTTGTTTCTTTCTTCTTTCTTTCTTTCTTTTTTCTTTCTTTCTTTCTTTCTTCCTTCCTGCCATCATTTCTATCTTTCTGTATTTATTTATTTATTAATTTTATTATTATCATTATTTATTTTTTCGATTTGTTAACGTATTGATAAGAAATATCGATTGTTAGCTATGCTTCAATTTACATATTGCGAACATCTTGTGTCACCATTAGTTTTGACTCGCATTTTTTGGTGTATATCCAAATATGATTCACGATTCAAACTGGTTATAGAAGCTAAAATATATGAGCATGAAATCAATGTTGAACTGTCGACAGAACAGAATAGAACAGAATTTTATTACTCCCATACCGTAAGGCAACGGCACATGGTGAAACATGAATCATAATTATGTATTACATGACAAGATAGGACAGGGTTTACAGGAGAATAATAAATAATATAATATATTTAAATATATTTTATATATATAGATGTGTGTGTGTGTGTGTGTGTGTGTGTGTGTGTGTGTGTGTGTGTGTGTGTGTGTGTAATACAGATAGCTATGGTCTTAAAGTACTTGGGTTCAAATAATAATAATTTTGTTATAGAAAATATTGTTTGGCCTTTATAAACGGCATATGTGGAAACATGTATAATTATAATATGTTTTGCATGACAAGATAGGACAGGATTTAAGAATCCTTAGAATAATTTACGGATACTGGACTTCGCTATGGTTTCTTGTCTCTCAGATAAAACCATTATTTCTGTTCCATCTCTAAAGACGAGGCAGCAAACTTGTTCACGCACTGCACAGCTGTAATAATATAAATTAAACATTCGCTTCGGTACGTCTGTACTGAATTATCACTGTATCTGTGAAATGATGAAATTTGTTTTTTCTCCAAACCATACTAGATTACTGATGATATGCATGGTAATGTTCACGTTCATGGATTATAGTGCAGGCAGTAATGTAGAACTCTTTTCAATAAATATTTAAAGTTCTTCACTAACATTTTTATTTTATTGAATGGTACAATAATTTTTGCATATTTTTTGTATCATAATGAATTAATCTAACTTCAATAGGTAGTATTGATACTAAGCCTAATGCAATTTTAATGAGAATCTTTTTTCATAAGATTTCATTATTTATACATTTTCAAACTTACATTCATTTTTACAACCTTTGTCTGTTTGTATTTAAATGGGATATAAGTGTTTGAAACGAGTTTTAGATAGGACGATACGTTATAAATTATAAATCATTCCTTAATTCGTTTTATCAGATGCTCGTATAACTCTAGCTATGTCTATGTTGTGTTTAAATATATTTAGACATTCATTTATTAAATGATAAACTATTCCCTGATCCCTTTAGAAATAATGTTCTTGTCATAATCTTGTCAATGTCTATATATTAAATTATATATCCTCCCTTAATCTCTTTAAGATATATTCCCTTGTCATAATCCTGGCAAAATATATGAAGCTTAAATTTATTTATTAAATTATATCTATTTCATTAATTCCTTTACGAAAAATCCTCTTGCCACAGCCCTAGAAAAATCTATGATTAAACCATAAAATTAATATTTCAATGATCCCTATAGGAATATAAGTATTTCACTTGCCACAGCCCTAGAAAAATCTCTGATCTGTTTAAACCCATTTACATATTTATTTATTAAACTATAAATATTTTAATAAGCCCTTTACGAAAAATCCTCTTGTCATAACCATACAAAACTCTATGATCTGTTTAAATGTATTTACACAAATATTTATTGAACTGTAAATAGTTCAATGATCTCTTTACGAATAACAACCCTAGCAAATGATATGATGTGTTTTTAAATGTATTTAACTCATTTATATACTCTAAAGATAAATAATGACTGGCCATGCAGGACATACTGCTGGAACGGATGCACATGACAAATGCAAAGAAAACAATCACGGTGGAGATACGTGTTAGAATATTTCCGTATATACGAACACAGAACAATGAGTGAACAATAATGTTTATGTCATCACAACATGTGATATAGATGCTTTATATTTATTCTCTCGCTGATTCATCCAGTTTATGATAAAAATGTGTTCTCCACAATGAGTAGCCATGATTCGTCAGATGAACTCTCCATTCTGACCTTTTCCTTGCGATGAAATGCGCGCTTGCTGCGGCATCCGGGCTCAAGAATTTGACAGGTGTTGGAAGTTTGCACATTTCTCGTGCCAGCGAATTTTCAAAACATTGCCATTCTAAAACGCGCGTGATATATAAGTTAAAAGGACGGTGGGGAATATGGTGTTAGATGTTCTAAGCTAAACAGTTTTGAAAGATTTTATTGATAAAAGGAAATAAATTTTTAACTTTTATTGGAATATTGTTTAAGCATGTATTTTATTTATATTAGTTTAAATGTTTGAAAAAATTGTAAACCACTTTTACAATAAAATTGTTGAAACGATTAAAAGGAACTATGGAGACTGTTTTAAAGATAAATTATATATTATGTATTTGTGTATTTATATATATAAATTGTATTATTATTTTTATTATTATTATTATTGTTATTATTTTTTATTATAATAATGATAATTATTATTATTATTATTATTAACAATATACATTTGTTTCAAAGTTTTATCTGAAATGTCTGTTAACCTAAAATAGTTTTCAAAACATGTTTATGTAGTATTAATTATTTTAAACTATAAAAAAATATTTGTTTATTCTTTCTTCTCTATATGTGCACATCTAATGCTTACACACGGAAGAGGGCCATGAAATAAGGATAAATGTGTTACTATCCTGGTTATAAATGCAATAACCAAAAAAATGCGTTTTCTCAAATACTAGATGTAAACATTTATACAAAAATTAAAGTATGATATTATAATAATTATATATATTGTAAATAAAATATTAACAGAGGTTTTATATTCTAGTTTTAACCTATACATTTAACTGAAAAAAGAAAGAAAAAAACAACAACACTAAAATATGTGTTTAAATTAGTTGCGTAAGGTGAATTAATCACATAATTATTGTAATGAACATTACGTGTTTTGAAGATTTCATAAAATAATTATTTAACAAAAGTGTGTTTCAAAGATGAAAGAAAACTTAACAGTAAAATTGTTTAATATGTATACTTAGTAAATTATAAAATATACATCCGTTTGTTGAAAACATTTCTCATTATTTTCATTTAGATACGATGAATTCAGAATTCTTAACTTATTAAAATTGAACATGATGACGTATAATTAAAAACAATTATACACTTAAAAACAATTTATAGTAATATATTCTACTACTACTACTACTACTACTACTACTATTACTACTACTACTACTGCTATTATTATTATAACTACTACTACTACTCTATTATTATTATTATTGTTGTTGTTTTTGTTGTTCTTGTTTGTTTGTATTTTTGTTCTTCTTCTTATTATTATTATTATTATTGGTGTTGTTGTTATTGCTGTTATAATGAGATAATAAATACAAAATGTTCTTTGTTATTTATAGAAAAATAATTTTATTCCAGAAATACGGTTTTGAACATAATAATAGTTCTGTTATCCAGATCTTCGAGACATTTTTTAATTTTCAATTTATTTTAAAATGGAAATGTAATAATTATTATCTTAAATCGTTTATTTCAAAATACGCACAATAATTAAACAATAAAGGTTATTAAAATTATAAACAATGTTAAAATTTAATAATGTTCGATTCATTAAAACATTTTAAATGAATTAATATTATTTATGTTTTTATTTATTAAAACAATTACATATGTAATTTGTTTATTAAACAAAACAGTTCAATTCTGAACGAAATTGACGTTGAATTTGAGAGATATTATGGTATTTTAAAACTGATGTTTCTATTTGCAAAATTTCTAAAGTTCTTTAAGGTTCATCAAAATATTGTTTTAATATATATATAATTAGTTCTTTAAAATAACGATTTTGAATAATTATAAAAATTTAAGTATAGTCATTATTTTAAGGATTATTATTATTTATTTATTAAGAAAAGAAAAGAAAAAACAGCATGTTTGCCATGTTACAAATAAAATCATCTAAAAAATTGTGCATTTTACTTATAATGTATATATTAAAATATGGAAGTGGGAGCGGAGGGGGGGGGCAGGAAATTTATAATATAAACAAAAAGTTAAAAAAACAAAAAGAAGTGTACATGTATTTATTTGTTTATATTTGTGCCTGTATATATTGCCCCCAGCACAAAAGAAAGAAATATCAGCTATTGGGGATCAAAATATAATTACATTTAAACATTTTAAAAAGAAAAAGAAGATGCTGTAAAAAAGTACAATTCACTAATAATGAAAGGAAACAACATTTTTCACAAAATTAATAAATTAAACGGATAACGGTTTGCTTTTTAACACAATGGACAATAAAACCACTTATTTCCGATATTAAATTAACATAATGTAATATATATATAATTAAGTAACAATACGTTCCTTTTGAGTTAATTATTTATCATTATAATAAGTAATTATTAATAAATTAGCCAGCTTTGCCACATTATATGCATTATAATATATAACTATTATAATATACACAATCACAATTATAGGATTGTTTTATATGTTGAATGCAATCACAACCAATCAGTCAAATACAGCATTATGAAACTCATAACTTTAATACAAGTGTTTAAAGCTTTCGACAATAATGTTATGAGAACAAATACGAAGTTTTTATAAATCACAATACACTGTAAAAATATGGCGAAACAGCCGAGCTGAGAAATTCCATACAAGACGCCGAATTAGAATCTTTGTTTTTCTACATAATCGCTTGAGAGTGGAAAGCTAGAATTCCTCCGATGAAAACATACTTATAACCGCATATCATTTACTCTACGAACACATTTTCGCATTTATGATCAATAAAAAGATAGTTGAAACAAATTGTGAAAATATACCACCACGCGTGGAAGGGCAAATCGAGTCAGTGCTTCCAAACATCGGTATTATCTCAGACAACACGATTCATAGGAAATACAAATTGAAGCAATTGTCGGATACATACAAACACACGAGACTCCAGCGCAACTTCACAACGATTAGAGCTCGGTAAACACAACATATCTATTCCTGTGTCTTTTCACAGCTCTGTGTCGTGTTACCGATCAACCGTGATTTCATTAATCCAGCGTTATGCAGCGTATTCTACGCGTAATCTACTTCGTGGGACACCCAACAAAGACGCCCGACGTTTATGCGCTGTAAAAAGGGATGCTACCTTTAGAAATAACACATCGGCGTTCTCGTTCATTTGAAATACAACTCGTTGAAAGTTTAGTGAATTAGGCGGTTTAACAAACGTACAATTACCGGCATAAATAGGACACAGTAGCTTGGCCCATACCTGGTGGAAACCCTCCATGATGTTGGGCTAAGTTTGATCAATTTGTAAGTGTTCTGTTCACCCGTAAACCAATATTCACAGTGCCTGACCCGCGGGCGCTCCGTGTTCACAATAAACTATTTGATTACTTCAAAGAAATGTAATTTTCTTGATGAAACGGTACAAGAGAAGAATATATGGAGTTGGCAGAGCGATTGTCCGTGGGTAGTGAGGATTGAAAGAGGAAAAATTACCCCATCTGTGCGAATACGCGGGTATCTGTACGGGCATGTAAACACGTCTTGAGCCACCGTCCCCGTTCTTTCGCTCAAAGAACATAATTCAATTACAAAATGAGCAAAAGTATGCGCAATCCGAGGTATAAAAATATGATCATGGCCAAAGCCATATTATTTGCACAGCTTAGAGTCGGCTGATGTAGACTGCAAGGATTTAAACGCTTAAATCAATGTCAAAACAGTGATGCCATCAAAAGTGCGTGAGACATATTGTTTTTTAAACATTTATTTTATTATAATGTGCATTGCAATTAAATCATTAATGTGTCTGTAATAGCAATAGCCGAAGTAGTAGTAGTAGTAGTAGTAGTAGTAGTAGTAGTAGTAGTAGTAGTAGTAGTAGTAGCAGCAGAAGTAGTCAGTGGCGGATCCAGAAAATCCATTTAGGGGGCCCCCATTAATATGATGCCTATTTCTCGGGTTCGTTAAGGTTGATAATAATTAAAAAAAAA
>JAULBS010007342.1:0-11293 GCA_032355785.1 Symmetromphalus regularis | reverse complement strand
GTGGACCACTGGCTGGAACGGAAAATAGCCCAAACTGCAAATGGGTCCACTGAAAAGGATCGATCCGGCGACCGACCGGTTCACAGGCAGACTCGCTACCGTTTGAGCTAGATCCCGCTCGGACATAAGATAATGACGCCGAGTTAATGCAGAGACCTGCTAATAACATACGATCTTTAACTATCGACAAGAGATAGAGCGTCTTTCTTTAAAAACAAAAACTATTCTATTTAAAAGATAATCATTTCATTAAACATACAGCTCATGATATAAAAATAACTACAGAACTATAATTTATTCTATCATGTTATTTCGCCGTGGAGGCAGCAGTGGGTGTGAGGATTTAACGTAATGGAATCTAATTAAAATTCTAATACGTCCGTCGTGGGAAGATGCTCTGGAATTACATCGTCTTTCTTCAATCCCTATTTGTATGTATATCTTTATAAGCGTCCTCCCAGGCGAAGTGTCTCCTGGTTCAAGAGCTATACAAATCGTTAACTTCATTTCATGGTCTGACCTATTGCAAATTAAATGTTGAAATGACCCTGTTTCTGTGTATCCTCGTTACTAGATACCAATGCACTGAGTGTAGTATTTACTTAATTATCCTTATAAATAGCCCTGGTTAATAGCATTTACAGCCTCGATTTACCCATACCCATAGTTCTGTTTATGTTGTATTTTATATCGAAGGCCTAATGCCAAGGACAGCGTGCTTGAACCTTACTTGGATATAAGCACGAACAAAAAAAAATACAACCACCCAACTAACCTAAGACAGGAAGAGTAAGGCAAGATAACGAATGCTTGTTTGTTTATCTATGACGTTTTTTTTTCGCATAAACGAGTTCATTGTATATATGGCAAACAAAATGTTAAAACGTTAGATAAATAACACTAATTTAAATACGAACTGAACCAAAAAATTGCACCGCTGTAAGCAGGAAAGTTTAAATCCACTGAAAAAAAATATAACTGCTAGAGGCTACACTTTGAAAATTACACGCAATTCTTGATAACGTCACACCATTTAATATAAAACTATTTTAACAATTTTGTTATAGTGGAGCTAGTTACAGTGTCTAATTTGAAGCTGTTTTCGTGCGTCAGCTAGGCGAAACAAGTTAACTGTTTCTTGTCATATCCAAAAAGTATATGAATATTGTCGAATAATTGTTTAGAATAATTTCTTTAGCAAATATAAAACTGACAGATTTATTTTAGTCGAAAACAAAGAATGAACCGGTAGGTCGTCGGATCGATCCTACTCAGTGGACCCATTTTACAGTTTGGGCTATTTTCCGTTTCAACCAGTGGTCCACAACTGGTTCGTCAAAGGCTGTGGTGTGTGCTGTCTTGTCTGTTGGACGGTGCACATAAAAAAAACCTTGTTGCTTATTGGAAAGAGTAGCCTATGTGGCGGCAGCGGGTTTCCTGTAAATAAATGTCAGAATGACCCTATGATTGACGTCCAATAGCCAATGATAAGATAAAAAATCAATGTGCTCTAGAGGCATCGTTAAATAAACAAACTTTACTTTTTCGAAAATAAAGAATTAAGTGTCCCCGAGAGTATCTGACCACTAATTAGACTTAATATGTTTCAAAGTGCATCACGGATAAAGTCGAACAGATATTTTATACCAAATCCTATTATTATGTCAGAATGGAACTACTGACTGAAGTATATTTATAGTCACATAGGGGTGGATCCAGGATTTCACGAAAAGGGGGCGGCAACACAAAAATAGAATGTAAAATAAGATAACTGGGAGAAAAGTGATCGCCCTTAAATCTGATAGTAAATATCAAAATACAAAGAATATACCAAAGTATATATTAAAAGAATATAGAATACTTTTAATAAAGTGTGCTACTGGTTTCCAATAATTTAACCTGTTTTAGTAATAAAACACAAACATACACTACACATACCAAAGGGGTCTTTTATAGGCACTATTCCACAGACAGGATACGACATTACCTGGCTTTTGATAAACCAGTTGTGAACTGCTGGTCGATGTAAGTGTAATACACCCACCCACTAACCCTTGTGGAGCACTCACTCTGGTTTGGAGCTGACACTGAGATTAAAAATCCCATGCCTCGGCTTAGATTTGACCCCAGTACCTAACAGCCACGAGTCCGTTAGCATAACGGCTGCACTATCTGGGCCGGTTGGAGTTCATGCTTTATCAAGTCTACTCTTAAAGGACGATAAACCTTTAGAACTGCTACTTTAAAGATATCCAAAATGGAATTATGTGTTCAGATCTGATCTTTACATGCTTTACTGACTCTTCTTCCAAACTTGCAATCAATCAATCTGTGTGTTTACTGGAGTGGGTCGATATTTAGTGATGTTGTGATGTAGCTGGCTAGACGTGATGTGATCTGAAATCAGTATGTGCAATCACATGGGATTCCTCGCCGCAAGTCGCTTCGTCCGATGTTCATATGATGTAACGATCTACTTCTCTAGTGTATTCAACCAATACGTGAAGTTAGATCTTTCTCAGACACTATTAATACTATTATCTAGTCAGCAAAGGTTATATAAAACGTGTTTAGTTACAAAATGAGCATCCCAATATCCGGGATGGTACCTGTGGCATCCCCCAGGACGCCAACCATAGGAAGCATGCTTAAAGACCTCACTGAAGTAGGCACGGTAAACCTATGCCACGTCCATTTGAACTTAATAGGTTGGTTGGTTGGTTGGTTGTATTTATTTTCGTTCTTATATCCAATTAAGGATCAAGCATGCTGTTCTGGACACACAACTCAGCTTTCTGTGCTGTCTGTCCAGGACAGAGGTTAGTGTTTGTAGGAGAGACGAAACCCGCTGCCGCGCTAATGCGGCTAATTTTATCGATAAACAGCAAGGGATCTTTTATATGCACTATCCCACAGACAGAATAGCACATACCACGGCATTTGTTAAACCAGTTGTGGACCACTGGTGGGTGCAAGTGGTATACACCTACCTTCTGAGCCTTGCGGAACACTCACTCAGGGTTGGAGCCGATACTGCGATTAAAAATCCCATGCCTCGACTTTTGATTCCATTGCCTACCAGCCACGATTTCGATAGCTTAACCACTGCGCCACGAAGGCCGCTGGTATAATGGTTCTACCATCCAGGTTAGTGGGTACTGGTATCCTATCTCAGACTGCTAATATCCGTGTAAGCTCCAACCCAGAGAGAGTGCTCTTCATTGAGTAATACACCAGTCAGTGGTCCACAAATGGTTTAACAAAGGGTGCGTTTTCTGCTCTCCTGTCTGTTGGATGATACATATATAAAACATTTCTTGCTGCTTATTCATAAGTCCACCAATTCGTGTGGCGGTAGCGTGTTTCCTCTCTTACTAACATTAGCATCTATCCTGGATAGACAGCACAGAAGCCGACATTTTTTGAACCCTAGTTGGATGTAATACTCACGAACCTAATCTTACCGAAATTGAACCTATCCTGAACGCTCCCTTTGGATTTTAAGGACATCCCTTTGAACACATAGGGGCGCCAAGCAAGAGCATGTGCGAATCTTAGTTGACTATCCCAACGGAAATAGTGATGTCAGACCAGAACAAATTCAACAAAAGCGCCAAGCTGTGAGTATTTAGTCTCAACGATTCCACCCGCGATTAGCACATTATGTTCATTTTCATTCGTCTGTTTTAAACAGTTGGTCAGGCAAGAGTTGAAGCGAGTCTGTAGGGATTTAGTACCATCCTTGATGGTCATGACGATATGCTATAGTTCTAGACAGTTTAATATGAAAAATAGCTAACAAATCATAATACTACTAATAATAATATGATCATGATGATGATAATAATAATAAATATTTACAAAACTCAAAAAACAAAACAAACTCCAACAATCCAACTGTAAATACAATACCTCCTATCCTATCATTGTAATAATAATAATAATAAACAAAAACAATATCCTCCAAACCTCCCATGAGAAGACCTGGTTACAGTGTAACCAAGATGTTTAATTTTATTTTAAAAAATAAATCCAACTATTTGGCCAACTTAGTTTTAGGTTACATTCAAGCCTTCTCGATTTTTCCTAAACTTCCTTTGGACTCTGTTTTATGTAAATATAAACAAGATGACACTGTGTGATTTGATTAGAGACACTGTGTGATTTGATTAGAGACGAAGACTACCGAAATACAACGTTTTATAGATACTGAGTACGTTTATTGTTGGATATAAAATACACGAACTGCATCTAAACGCATCATACAAACAGTTCACTAATATACAGTAGCGGATCCAGAAGGGAGGGTGGTTCCAGGGGGTCCGGACCCCCTCTTTTTTTTGTTAATTTTTTTTTTACCTTTTCCTTGTGGAAGGATATGAAAATAAACAATTCCCCCCCCCAGTCCTATTCACTCATCAAATTTGGACACCCCCACCCCCAATTTAAGAAATCCTACATCCGCACCTGATATGTTTATGCGTCTGTGTCGTGCAGATGACCAGCTGTCTTTCATTACCTCGAGAACCGAGAATCGATGTCATGGACAAAAGTTTCAATTTACAACAAGTTTAAAAATCATCTCTCAATGCTTCTGGACGTGCGACTCGTCTCCTATCTTCCTGTTCATTCCTTAACTCATTCCCCAAAGGCTCCTCAAGCCGAAGCAGCAGGTTTATGTCAGGAAGCATATTCGACTTGTTGAAGTCTCTTGGGAACACATCTTTTGAATATTTTAGTAGTGGAATTGGAATTTGAAGCATGGTTTTATACATCTGCAAAGCAATTTGCTGAACTGATGCAGCAACACGATGGTATATGTATTTACGTTCAAGGTTTTTTTTTTTCTTGTCGAAAGTGTTGAGTAAATGGAAAGAACAAAACTTACTTCGCTGCAGATGTCATTTAGTGTAACATGTTATACATTTTTAACGAACTTTTTATGAGTTTAAGGTTGGCCGTGCCGTATTTAGACCTTGTGTGACCTGAGGCACTTCTGGTTCGGGAGCCCCTCATCATAGAAATAAAATTACATGACAAGTAATTTTTAAAAAGAACTAAAATGAATGATTAGAAATAATTTTATAATTATTACATTTTTTAATAAGGGAATCCTTTGTCCGGGGGCCTCTCTGGCAGGGGAGCACGAGGCAATTGCCCCGTTTGCCCCCTTATAAATCCGGCTCTGATAGTTGGACATGGTGTCAATTACAGACTATACGAAAGTTTGAATTATATGTGCACAATTTAAGGCTATTATGTATAATTACGGATGTTTCATCGTTAAGATAAAAATCCATTTGCACTCGAAGTACATATGCCTTCTTTACTATGCCTTGACTCTATAATTAAATTAATAATTGAACAAACGATTTCAAATAATGATGATAATAATAATAATAATTTTAAAAACCCACTCGAGAGAATGAACATTCCAAGATTTAAATGTTTGTTTGTTTGTTGAATGGCACCACTGCAGCACATTTGTGTATTAATAATCGGATATTGGATGTCAAACATTTGATAATTTTGACACGCTGTCAAGTGTAAGCCAGTCTGTAACTGGCTTTTAACCACTGTAATAGCTCAAAAATTCCATGTCCTACTATTGGACCACTGAGTCTCACTCCGCGATTTAAATGAATACATGTACTTAATGGTTTAACACGCACACAAATATTTACAGTTTGGAAACGAGAAGAAAGTTTGTTAAATGTCACACAATAAATAGTTTTTATTGGATATTTTCGACATATGAATTCCAAAAGAATCCCGCCAAAATAGCTTCATCTTGAGCTAAATGCCATCAAAAAGGACATCATGTGCACCTGTCTGTATTTGCACACTTACATTTTTAATTCTTTATTTTAATATAATAATGTAATAGTAAACAGGGTTCTAGTGGTTGTTTAGAAAATATGGTATTCAAAGTAAAGACCAGAAACACGCCATATTAAAAAAGCTATCATATTTTCAACAAAACAGAAAAAGGAATATGCTCAGTGGTGATACAAGCATCAAATTTGACATGTACAATGTCCCTGGGCCAATCTTCATATCCTGTCTTTGGTATAGCATTAGATTGTGTTAGGATGTTGTCATCTACAAACGTTATTATCGTTTGACACTGGCCACATAAAAAATTAAAATATATGTCAACTTTTCTCAGCCTTCAGCTCGAAAGGAGTTGTGTGCATGACGAGTGCCTCAGGTACGATTATGATATGTTCGTCTTTCGAAAAAAAAAATGTTATAATAATATTAAAAATGATAAAAAAGATAATAAATAAAATAAAAAGAGGCCAGTAGGCTCACCCAAAAAAACACTTTTTTATTCGGTTAAACATATCACAGGTATTAATCCGAAAACGTAAAAATCGCTATAAATGCAGTTAATATTTTACCATTTTCTTTGCGGGGCATTGTGCTAGCGGCGCACGCGGTTTTTGCACAACAGATTGATTTTTAAAACACACACTTTGAAAATATGTCCAACGTTACTGAAAAAAAAAATTTAAAAAAAATGGTATACATTTGATTTGTCCATAGAAATACTTCATTCAACTACTTACATAACCACCGTATCTCGCTTATTATCAATATTTTAAATATAATAATAAATTATGCTCACGGACAAATAAATCATAAACCATAATCCCTATACCATGGTTCAGGTAAAACGTCTTGCGTGATATAAAAGCGAGATATTGTATCACAAATGTAAGTTTCATTCGTAATTAATATTTATAGTACAAAGACCCATAAATTCCGTGGGACTATGCCTTTAAAATTGAAGGAACATAACTTTGTTTTTTAAAAGAGCGTGAGTGTATTTGTAAGGATGGCCTTAAGAGCTGCGGAACATTTTTGGTGGGGCCTTCATGTTCACAGTCAAGCTCTGTTTCAGTGAAATGACATTAGCTTGTAAGTTGGTTTCTGACAAGCTTTTAAATGGCTGGCTCTGTTAGAAGGCAGTTTTACTTGACAAGACTAGATTACCCTTGCGCGGCCTCCCATGGGAGCGGGGCCCAATTAGGAGCAATTCGTCCAGTTGGCTAAAGTTCGTCCGTGTGTATTTGTCAGGGGCGTTAGAGCCGAGGGTCGGGAGGGGTGGGGGCTGAATATGAATTTCACTGTTTGTGTGTTTTGACCAAATTATATGTTAAATTATTGGGCTCAATATATCTATATATTTTTTTTCAGTGTGTCACCTGGTAGAGTGGAACCCAATAGCAATGTTCGGTCCTCGGTATCCCACCCTTGCTGGATTTGTGAATTCACTATGTGGATCAATTCAGGTGCCACATATCGAGTTCCGGATGGATGAGGAAAGCCACCCCCACCCCTCTCTAGCCGTGAACCTGTACCCACAGATGGATCAACTGAGCAAAGCTTTCATGGATCTCATTAAGATATACAACTGGAATCAGATGCTAGTCGTGTACAGCAGTACGATCGGTAAGAGAAATGACTTGGATGAATGTTGTATAGCCCTTAGCTATTTGTGTGACACTGACTATAAATCTGTTTTTACATGCATCCATTGCACGGCGTGCGAAGTGGAGGTTCTTTTTTAAAAGTCTTTCAAATGACATTCAGCAAGAGAAGTGAACTGAATGAATGTTGTGTAACGATTAACACGTTGTGTAGGATTGATTTTAAATCTGCCTTGCTTTCAGTACAAATAGCTAGCGGTCACTCACTAGACTGGTTTCTGCACTTTATATTAAACCCAATGAGAACGTTTGGAACCATTGCTATCCTATCTAACACCCACGAAGTCTTGTTTGTTTTAACCAGTGGCGCAGTGATTAAGCTATCGGTCTCGTTGCTGGTAGGTACTGGGATCAAATGGAATTTTTAATTTCGATATCGGCTCCAACCCACAGTGAGTGCTCCGCAAGGCTCATTGGGTAGGTGTATATCTCTTACACGGACCAGTGGTCCACAACTGGTTTATCAAAGGCCGAGGTATTTGCTATCCTGTCTGTGGGATAGTCAGGGGTGTAACTTGGCATAAATAAATGTGTAGGCACAGTTACTCTCAGAAAAAAGTTTAAAGTCTCTATCGCCGCAGTTGCATTTTGAGGCATGTTTTGTAAAAAAAAAATGGGTTGGATTCATGGATACAACTAGGTGAAGAATAGATATAAAGATGCACGTATAAACACCACCTTACACTGTTCTAAATAGATTAAAATAACAATAGGTTTAACTTGATTATATTAAACAAGGTTAAAGTGGGATGGGTATCAGTTTTGATTTTGTTTGTTTGTGTTTTTCTTCTTTGTGAAACGAAGGACGATGACTACAACAAAATTAATGTTCCCCCGATGATCTATTTACATAATGGAATGTGTAATAACAATAGAAATCTCACTGCTTTCAGACATATATATTGATTTACTCTCACCTCTAATAACATAGATTGAATTTGATGTTGCTGTATTTACAAGGCACTATTACATTTGTTACAGATTTGTTGAAAGTTCAACGCGTCATACGAGGCACTTTCAAACCAAACTTTGACATCATTGTCCGCCAGGTTGACCAGACCAACATGAGGCACGTGTTGAAGGAAGCCAAAGAAAAGAAATGGACTAACATGTTGATTAACCTTAATCTTAATTACACAAGTTTGCTTCTCAAAATGGTAAGTCATTTGAATTAATGGATTTGGAACTAGTCTAAAGCTATTAAAAGTTCACGACCTTTTTGCTTCTGAAAATGGTGTCATTTGAATTAATGGATTTTGAACTATTCTAAAGCTAGTAAAAATTAACATTTTTACTCCTCAAAATAGTAAGTCTTTTGAATTTATGGATTTTGAACAATTTTAAAGCTATTAAAAAATCATGCCTTTTTGCTTCTCCGAATAGTAAGTCATCTGAATTAATGGATTTTGAACTATTCTCAAGCTATGTTTTTTCTTTATCATTATATCATAATTATGTAATTTACCATATTGTAAATAATCTTTATACAGTGATTTATTTTAAAATGTAACCATATTTTGACCCCCAATAGCCAATGTTTATCTGTTGTGCTGGGGGGTCATTAAACAAATTGCATGTACATGTATTTAATATCACTAATTAATTTTTAAAATAGCGGTTTTGTCTCACTGTGCATTTACAACTTGAAGGCCGTGGGAAACACTGAGATGAGACTGTTATAAATGTATTGCATATGAAACACGCAATTTCCATCGCAAACAATCATTTATATGTAATTACATATACCTCACTACACTATTTGAAACACGTTACAGTATATGATATAACGTTATAAGTTTAGATTTCTGAATGTAGGATTAAAGATTATTACAGATACATTGTAGGATTGGCAGTAAAACGACAAGATAATTGGTATTTTTATGAAAAATCTTTCAATTTGAATCCAAGACTGAGAAGATAGCGTTAATTAATATGCCGACTCCAGAACGTTTCATAATTACACATTGATTTCTGCAAGGACACGTATTTTAATACATGGCTAATGAAAGCAATAGTTCTGCTTTGACTTTTGTTTAAAAAAAAAATTGAGTTGTTACAATGGATGTTGTTGCCATTTTTGGTTGTTTTTTGTTATTGTTTTTATAAAATATTGATTTAGTGTTTTGTTTTTTCTTTTCAGTCTTTACAAGAGGGTATGATAGACCCTTACCATCATTACATTTTAACCAATTTGGTAAGTATGTGTGTATGCTTTCCATAACCATCCACGTCGAATCCATACAGATTAGGAATACAAATTTGTATGCACATCCTTCTAAACTCCTTTTAAAAACAGGCTGACACATTTAGACCTTTGTCTTTATGCATTCACTACCCACCCATAAGAAAAGAAAACAAACAACAAAAAAACATTTTATCGACTTATACCCAAACAGACAGCCTAATGTATAGACACGTACGTTATTTGAAATTTTAATAACCTTTTTCTCTAAACAAAATGCCCGTAATCTTTTCAAAACAAAAGTTTAGAGTACATTTTGTCCACATTCAGATAACATGCACTAATAAATTGAAGTTAAAGATTAGTCTATCACACCATAAGACCCTTATAAAATACAACCACTCACCAACCAAATCGTTTATTCCATAGTGCAAACTTGCAAACTAATTCTTTTGGTATGTTTTAATTTGCTAATAGTTGGTTTTATCTGTTCTACTGATAAACCTGTTATGGATCACTGATCGGTGTAAATGGTATGCACCTACTTTCCGAACCTTGTAGAGCACTCACTATGTGTTGGTCGATACTAAGATGTATTAGATTTATAACATTGTATAATCTGTTCTACTGTTTTCAGGACGTGGAGTCGATCGACATGGAGAATTACCGCTACAACTACGTGAACCTGACTGGGTTTCGCATGGTAGACTACGAGACGAGGTACGTTCAGCAGATCATGAAAGCAATGGAAGTCTACGAGATACAAACCAACAAAGTGATGCTCAACAAGAGTGGATATATTTCTCTACCGGTAAGAATCACGTAGCCAATCACTATCTCAGTTGGTAGTGTTCGTCTGGGGGTATTTTCGTCGTAGGGTCGAATCCCCTCTGTTGAATCATTCTCTAACTGATTTTTCTCTCATCTCAATCAGTGTTTCTCGACTGGTATATCAAAGGTTATAGCACAACCCCTACAATTAAGAAAATGTTCACAGCAAAATAAATGCTGTGGCGAATTAGTGTCCATGGCATTCTTTACGGCAATTTTAGCGTAAACTATATTTTATTTTTAATAATAATAAAAAAATACACCTTGATAATAAAAAATAGTCCGCGGCAACGAAAGTGCCGCAGAGAATGAAAAACTCCGCGCCAATCTCCACGGCATTTCAGGGGTTGCTTATTGTGCACTATCATGTCTGTCACAAAGCGCATATCGCTTGCTGTTAATAGAACGAAATGTAGCAGGTTTCCTCTGATAACCAAATGAAGAATTACCAAATGTTTAACATTCATTAATCGATTGATAATGAATTAATGTGTTCTAGTGGTATTGTTAAAAACAAAAAGACTTTTTTACCAGTCTGGACCTATTTGCAGTTTGGCTATTTTCCGTTCCAACCAATGGTTCACAACTGGTTCATCAAAGGCCGTGGTATGTGCTGTCCAATCTATGGGAAAGTGCATATAAAAGACCCCTTGTGGCTTATCGGAAAGAATAGCATATGTGGCGGTAGTGGTCTTCCTCAGAATGATCATATGATTGACGTCCAATAGCCGATGATAAGATAAAAAGCAATGTGCTCTAGAGGCGTCGTTAAATAAAACAAACT
>JAULBS010007331.1:0-11293 GCA_032355785.1 Symmetromphalus regularis | reverse complement strand
AGGAAAGTTTTCTTTACTACTATTTTTGGCAAATGTTTGCCCAAATATATCCGCCCTTTCCTGATAAGTTTGGTACTGTTTATTTTTCCCCAATATCTTATTAGGCGGATATTGTTTACCTTGGATTTTTTTTATTAGGTCCTAAGCTTTTTTTATAGGCATTTGTGGGGTTAAAGTGCTAACGAAGTCTTGCCACGAGGTCTTTTTAGCTTTTAGAATTTCTTGGGAAAATCGAAATTTTGCCTCTTTAAATTTATTTTCCGTATCCAAGTTACGGTTTTTTTGAAAAATTTTCCTTAATTTATTCCTTTCCCTAATTGATTTCCCGATCTCGTCGGACCACCACGGAACTGGTTTATTATGGCCTGGAGATTTAGTTTTTGGAACGTGCCTAAGCGCAATTTTGTTTATTGCCTCAACGAAATAGGCATTATAAACATCAATATTGGGAGAAAGTATTTCATCTTTTTTAATTTTAAGGCAATCGTTATAAAACTCCCAATTCCCATCTTTTAGTCTCCATTTTGGAACATGTTTGCCCGAAATCTCCCATTTTCTATCACAGCTATAAAGCACTTGGATGGGAAGGTGGTCACTATTGAGATCGTTTAATACTTCCCACTCACATTTACTACTGATAGAGGAAGATACCAGGGACAGGTCAATAGAACTAATACCCCCATTAATGTCCGAGATATAAGTTGGGTAGCCATCGTTGAGACAAATCATGTCATATTTTTCATGAATGTCTCAACTATGGTGCCACTATAGCAGGTTACATTCGAACCCCATAATGGTATGATTAGTAGAAGTAGAAATGACTTTAGAATAGTCAGATAGCGTGATAGACCGTTGTCCAGTGCCGCAGTGCACGTAGATTTTGAAGATATCTAGATTTTCTCCATCCCTGTGAACTGTGAGACCAAAATATTCCAGAGCTGGTGTTACTTGAATCAGGGGGATGTGTGAGGCCACTATACCTTCCTTTATGTAGGTCGCCAACCCCCCTCTGGCTCTATAGTCATTGTTGTAAAACCAGGATTGGTAGCCTGGTATTTAAGGGATAGGGGGGTTGTTAACAATACAACCCCTTTTTTTGGACCGGTGCCACGTTTCCTGGATACAAATAACATCGGGGGGGGGGGGCAGACAGCTGACAATAAAAGATTTCAATTCGTCCCCATGGCCATGCGATTTTAAACCTTTGGCATTCCACTGGAGAACCAGAAGGGATCTGTTAACGTTTTAGGTCACCTATTAGATTTTGCTTGGGGGGGTGGGGGCAATCATTTGGGTTGTGTGGAGACCTAACTCCCATAATTTGATTAGGGGGTTGTGGTTAAGTAGTATTCCTTATTGGATATCTACTTACTTCTACCACCTTTGGTAGTAATCAAATGGTCGCCAGCACCCGCATCTCCCAAATAATATGAGCTCCCTGTTTGAGAGTTTGCCAGGGTGTCGCCCCCAAGTCTGGTTCCATACCAGATCTGGGTACGAGCAACGAGTGGCGCGTGTTCCACCTCAAGCCCCACATGGTTGCTCAAGATGTCACACGCTAAACCCAATGCCCTGGCAACATCATTATTGTTGAATGACGGGAGGGGGGTTTGTCTGGGACCTCCGTTTAACATGAGGCCCGTGACAAGTTTAATAAGATCGAGTCTTGTAATAAGGTCGTTGGGGTTAGGAATATGGGGACTGGATGTAGTTTTGCCTTGTACGGCTTGTGTGTATGATACCCCTGATTTTATACCACTAGTGGTATATGGGGCAGGATGTTGGGGGATGTTGGGTTGGGAGTGCTTGTGTTGAGAGGGTGGGATATTCGCTTTGTACCTATGCTTATGTTCAAGTATAGCATAGGCTTTTTTATGTTCGGGGCAGCGAATATCATGTGTGATATGACTGCCATTGCAATTAATGCAATGGAGAGCTAGGGTACAGGGGTTGTTTACTAGATTTTTTGGGGTGGTGGATTCCACATCTGAAACAGACTGGTTGGGCATATCTGCTTCAACATTTTTCTTTGGTGTGGCCCCACCTTTGACAGTTACCACATTTAAATGGCTTTAAGACGAATGGCTGAGTTCATATTGTACTCCATCCAATGAGATATGACTTGTTTGGGTTTCCTCCCTAAGGAGGATGTCTATAAAGCCATTCTTCTAAAGAATGATGTTTGTATTTGGAAGTTCTGGATTTTGTTGAGTACTTTTTTTTGAAATTTTATTACCCTTGACAATTTTCCGTAGTGGGTCAACTATCAGGGGATGGTCAGTGGTCTTGGGAATGTACTTGGGAACTTTATCACGGGGGCGGCGATAAATTACCTCCGAGAAGGCACCGCCCTCTATTGGTTTTCGAGTTTGATTAGTATTTGGGTTTTTTTTTTTTACTTTATGTACTGCCCTGAGGACATTCCTATCAGGGCATTGGGCTTCAGTCAAGGCACTGGTTGCTCTCCTCTTAATCTTTTTGCTTTTATTTTTATTTTTAAGAGGGCTTTTTATGGGGGCGGGGGAGGTATTGAAGAGAAAATCTTCTCTGTCCCCCCGAGCCGCTCCTGGGAGCCTTTTGTTGTTCATCATCCGTAAATCCCGACCCTTGTGGTGCCATAGTGCCTCCCTTGGCCCCTTCCCCAGAGTCAGGGCCGACCTCAGGTACTTTTAAAGAATGGAGGGGTTGTTTTGAGTTTGCCCTTGTTTCTATTTCCTTTAATTGAGGAACCCGGCCCCCTCTTAGTCTTTGGACTCACCCTTGGAGTATCATTAACCAAATGTACCTCCCTGGGTGGGTCCCTTATTTTGACCAATTGCACGTTCGTGGTGTTTGAGGGGTCGAGCCCTCTAGAGACATTATGTGTTTTCCAAAGGTGGGTGAGGGAGTGTTCGTCCCTCCTCACGGAACACGTGCCATCCCTGGTGGTTGCATAGAAGAGGATGTTATCTGGGAAGATGGATGCCCCCCCCCATAATGTTGTTGAACATCTCTTGGAGGTAGTCTCCAAGGGGGTGGGGTTCCTCCCATTCACCCATATCTTTCTAATCCCAGCCAACTTTTTTTTTTGGGGGGGGGTGTTTTGGGGGAGGGTCAGGCGGACTTCCATCTAGGTAGGTGAGTAGGTCGAATGAATTAGTAACCGGGATATTATAGTCAGTTGTTTTGGAGCAAGGAGAGTTCAAGAAATCTTTCTCGCTAATTGACACTGGTCTCTTAGTTGCTCTCCTTGCCCCTTCACAATTTTTGGAATAAGTCTTGCATTTAGTAAATGGTGAGATAGAGGGCAATAGGATGAGGGAAGCTTGGATATTGTTGGTTCGTTGGGTGGGAGATGTTTGTTTTAAACCAGGTGGGGAAATTTTGATTTTTCCAACCCCTCCGCCCCCACGGTGAGATTATCCACCAGCTCCTGTATTTTAGGTTTGGCCACCTGGGGGACAAAGGGTGGTGGGGGTGGGTGATCGTGGTGGTAAATCAGAGTCCCCCTCCATTTCCACCCTTACTATTGTTTCATTAAAGTCGTCCCGGGTGTGGGACGAAAAGGGATTTGAGTCAGAGGAGGAGGACCCTGAAAGCAAGTAATCATCATCATCATCCTTGATTAAGTCAATATTTATTGAATTGGACGGGTGTGGCAGCTCACTTGCCCCACCCTGCCCCGATACAAAACTACGGGAGAACGCGGAATTGTCTCCCCCTACACCTCGCGCGTGGTTTTCATCTTCTCGCGATGAGTCTTCTCTCCCCTCGTCAATGATGAGACGGTCCAGATCGGAAGAGGACGGACTAAACAACAGCGTGTCATAGCTGTAGACAGATGTAGACAAAGGAATTTCAACAGACTAAGAAAGCAACAGCAAGTAACATTAGCAACATAGAAAGAGTGGCAGAGAATAGATAAGCATATATAGCACAGTTTCAAATAAAATTTGACAATGCAACACTGAAAATAATAATACAATAATCAACAATACAAAGTGACGTCTTCGACACTGGCAGGAATCGGAAGTGATATATATCATAACCGTGTCAATATGTCATGCGTCAAATGGTGGAAGTAGTTCCTGTTTTGTGTTTATACTCTGTGCTTGATGTGAAGTTTCAAAGTGAGTTCGAGTGGAATCAAAATGTTACGTTGTTAATGATTCCAGAAATAATTAACTTTTTCCTAATTTTTTGTAGAAAAACATGTTTCCAATTTAAAAAGAAATATATTGTTTATGACCGTTTGAAGTTAAATGTGTTGTTGTTCTGGGGTTTCCATTAAGTTTGTGACACTTTAATTTCCAGTGGTGTTGACATGTCACAAATCGGTGATGCCATTTTCTATTAATTCTGCCAAACACATCCTTATAAGGTACATAATACACAATACTCAATTTTATCTTTATTATCTCTCAAATCAATGGGCTAAAACATGAAATCAAAATAATGATACTGCAATAAAAGATTGCTTTGAAGTATGGATTTCAAGTAGACTACCCTAAGTGGTAAACAGTTTCTGAGAATGACCCATATATCAAACGCTGGTTTGGTTTAACGACACCAGTAAAGCACATTGGTTTATTGATCATTGGCTATTGCCAGTATTGGATGTCAAACATATGGTTATTTTCACACATAATCAAGTGTGAGCCAGCCTCCAACAATTTTTGAACCACTGTCATAAGCTTGCGAGTCTGACGTTCTATGACTGGAGGACCGAGGCTCACTATATGAAAGGATGTGTTATGTGTTTAAAACATTCCTGTATATGGAAAATTGTAAATAAAATAAACCTTGGTCATGTGGCAAAATGTTGCAGGTTTCCTCTGAAAACTACATGTCAGAATTACCAAATGTCTGACATCCAATACCTGATGATTAATGAATCAATGTACTCTTGTGGTGTCATTAAGCCAAAAGCAATTTTTTAAATAACAATAATATTACTTTTACAAAATGAATGAATAAATGAACAACCCCCTAACAGTTCAGTAACCTTGACGAACAATAGCACACAATGATAAACAGGATATCAGGAAAACTGACTGAAACTCAACTAGGTCACATACGGTTATAACATCTTTTGACTATTAGACAACCTGAGCTGTCCACATCATTAATCCAAAAGCAATTTTTTAAATATTACTTTTACAAAATGAATAAATAAATGAACAACCTCCTAACAGTTCAGTAACCTTGACAAACAATAGCACATCATAATAAACAGGATATCGGGAAAACCGACTGAAACTCAACTAGGTCACATACGGTTATAACATCTTTTGACTATTAGATAATCTGAGCTGTCCACATGATACAAAAGAATGCACCCTGCACACTTGCCCAGATACTTATCTCTACAGTCAACATGCGGTGACCTCAAAACCAACAATGAGTGCCCCATGACTAACTCATAGAAAATATTTCCTCATAGGAACATCACAATAAGACTGCAATAAGTTACTGGTAAAAAGTGCATTAATCATGTACATTCTTGTCAAGTTCAACTTTGTCATTTATTTTAAAATTAATTCGGACACATTTATATTAATTTTGTGTAAGTGCATTTTTTGGTTCATGCTTTTAATTTCTAAAATTACAGATATATGAGAAAATATTTATTAATTACAACAAGATTTCGAATAAATGTAAAATAACATTTATTCTCAAAATACTATAAATCATCAAACTAATGTAAAGTAGTCAATTAAGATACTCTCAAATATTTGTTTTATTTCTTTGTCTTGCTTGGTCATTTGTTACAGTCATTTTACTGTGGGAAAAAATAAAATACCTCAGATAATTAATTGCATCCATGTAGGTGTCATATTTTTCACATTATTTGCTTACATAATTTCATGGTTTATAATATGAAGAGGCTATTTAGTTTTGTCAAATGTTTATTAATTTGTATTATACAGGATGATTCAACAAGTTTTCAAAATGGTATTACTCAGTAACTAGTCACGTATGAACCTGTGGTATGCATTAAATTGTAGACTGGAGATTTGTAACATTATAGAAATATCTGATAGTTTCTTTGCAAACTGGTTTACAATACATACCTTTATTATTATGTAACCTTAGTTACTGAGTAACAAACATTTGGAAGTGTTCCATTCTTTCTGAATCACCCTATATTATTTTCCATTAGTTACATTTAAAGTTCATCCATGTTTGATGGTTAATGTACTACATCGTATGTTCTAATGTCATTTAGAACTAAAATACACAATGTGCCTTGGCAATGTGATACACAAATTATGGAAAGTTCTTTCAAACCTGCACTATGAATGACAGCATATGATTTATTACCTTTCAAAAGATATCTCTATCTGATACAGGTGAGTGAGCACATTAAAATCTCTCACACTCTTACACAACCAGCGGCATTCTCAACATTCAACAAGGAAAGATTTTCAAAAGATAGAGGAAAAATAATTTATCTCGAATGTCACAAACGCACATTGTAACTAGGTACTATAATAAATAAATGGTGTCTATCATGCATCCTGTCCTGTCTGGTAAAATGTATATGAAAATAGGGAACTCAAATATTTGATGCCGTGCACTTAACTTCTACTCAAATACCCATGTATTATCATCCATACACAAACGTACAAATTAATAATGACATTTCAAAGTGCAAAAAGTTGAATTATAACCATCCAAATTTATTTTATGTAAATTTGTTTTAATAATTAGAGAAAAATTACAGCTAGAGTTCTTTATTTTTATTATTATTTAATGACACAAGTAGAGAACATTATCTATTAATTATCAGTAACTGGAAAGTAAAAAAAAAAATTCAATCAAACTACCATACTGACAATACATTTACCTTTATAAAGAGTACATTTCTGGTCTTGCAACAAGTATTCAAGTATAAATAAACAAAAACTATCATTTTAGTGACAAACTGATTTACAAACACAGCTGGGTCATTCCATGTCAAATCAACAGATTTTCTGACAAATTTCCACCACTCCATCTTAGAATTCCACCAAAAACATAATTTTTTTATATGTCAAAATATCCATTAAAAACTGATATTCTAAAAATTGTAGCTTAATAGGAAGATTTTTCAAATTTTGGCAGAGGTTTGAAGTTTTGTGTTTTTGTCAGATTTGTGGCATTTTTTTAATGTGAATTTCAGCGACACTTTTGATTATCATTTTCAAAACTTCATAAAAGTTGTAATAATTATCGCAGAGCTTTCAAATTTGGTATTTAAACTAATCAGACAATGGGGAATCCAAATTTCTAATCATAATAAGTGTAAAATGTGTTGAGAAGAAGTTGTGGTACCATATACCACTTCAACAAATTTTATTAATAATATTTGGTGTCATACCTCTAGGGTATAGGTCCCACAGCTTTGAAACTTAACTGATTTATTCTTCAAATATG
Source organism: Symmetromphalus regularis (assembly GCA_032355785.1). Taxonomy (NCBI): domain Eukaryota; kingdom Metazoa; phylum Mollusca; class Gastropoda; order Neomphalida; family Neomphalidae; genus Symmetromphalus; species Symmetromphalus regularis. Next base: position 3,895 of record JAULBS010007331.1, on the reverse strand, counting down.
TGCCATCAACCAGTAAAAATATCGGAGATGTGTTCTGCCTACTTTGGATTTTATGATTTTTTTAAATGGTTTTCATAAGATCCACAATTGATCTGGATTACAAATGTATATTCTTCAGAACACATCTTACAGTTAATGACTTGAAATTTGGATTCCTCATTGTCTGATTAGTTGAAATACCAAATTTGAAAGCTCTGTGATAATTATTACAACTTTTATGAAGTTTTGAAAATGATAATCAGAAGTGTCGCGGAAATTCACATTAAAAAAATGACAAAAATCTAACAAAAACACAAAAATTTAAAACTCGGCCAAAATTTGAAAAATTATCAGAATAAACTAAAAAAAATCAGGATATCATTTTTTTTATGGATATTATGACTTTTATTTATGGACCAATTCTAAAACGTAGTGGTGGAAGCCATTTGTTGATCTGACATGGAATGACCCAGCTTGATGACCATCTCTGTGCAAACCCATACATGTATTGTACCATCATGCAGTCAATGCTTATATGGTTATTTTAAAACCCAACATCAAACCCGTACATGTACTGTACCATCAAGCAGTCAATGTTAAATATGGTTATTTTAAAACCCAACATCAAACCCATACATGTACTGTACCATCAAGCAGTCAATGCTTATATGGTTATTTTAAAACCCAACATCAAACCTGTATTGTACCATCAAGCAGTCAATATTAAATATGGTTATTTTAAAACCCAACATCAAACCTCTTTACGTACCATACCATCAACCAGTTAATGTTTATATTGTTATTTTAAAACCCACATTAAAAGCAGGTTTGTGACAAACTAAATTTAAATGTTCTGTCACACCTACATTGTACATATACATGTATGTATTCACTAACCTTTAAAGAGAATACATTTCAAGTCACGCAACACACAATCAAGACAATATAAATAAAGCCATACATTTTTTCTTTGAATTACAGATCCACTGGAAACAGTAGAATGTTGTTTTTTCACAACTTACCACTGTCACACTGGTATGCACTTCAAAATTGATAGACTCCATAAAATAAGAATATTGTAGAATACAAAAGTTAATTAAAAAATATTTTAAAATTGATTAAGATTGTTGAATCAAGTGTTTCCTTTTTAAATAATAATATATTTTAGTTCCAATAATAGCAAGAAATTCCTCTTTATTTATGAACAGTCAGATGACTCAGATCATTTGCAATGTCCTTTGAAATTGACACTATGAGGACACTAGCTGTCAGTGTTAAAATTTTATAAATATAATGTTACCTGCATTACTAACTTACCTTTAAACAAGGTACACAATTTGTAAATTAGTCTGTTAATCCTTGTTTTAATGAGAAATCAATTTAACTTTATCAGTTCAAACGTAGACCATTAAGTAATAAAAAATGTATAAATAGCTATTTTAAAACCCACTAAATCAGCCTCGTGTGGCTTTGTGATCTAAGCTAATATAATCTGTTTACTGCAGAGTAATCATATTCAAGTAACCTCAGGTGACCCCAATTCCAAGAAAACTGTCATTAACAGTTTCCTCGAAACTGGTAGTAAATAAATCTAGGTCAAGCACATACTGACCTTCAGTGCCCACACATCTAAATTGCTTTTGTCTGGCTCATCAGTGGGGCAGTATGTTAATTCATAAACAAATTTGTTTATGTTTATCATTTATATGTGGCTGAATGCTAACACAGACACTGTGTTTATCTGTCAAGTACACTGTATATTTAGTGCACCGACTCAGACCTGTCAACCTAACTATTTTTCGTGGGAGTTTCCTGTTGTTGGATTTTTTCATCATATCTCCTTCTCTCATCCCTAGGTGGACTGTTCTCCTGGGAACTGAATTTTATAAGTGTAAAAAATTTCAATCTAACTTTTTTAGAATAAAGCTTTCATGCATGTATGTCTTCTTTAAAGTGTACAGAGTCACTTATAATAATTATCCCGTAAACTATTTCAACTAATACAATTCTAACAACACATGAGCAGGCCTGTGTCATCAGATGTGCATTTTACCAAAATGTTATTTTAAAAATTATGTTAGTCCTAATGATTCCAGATTAAAGGTCAAATTACAGCATGTGACAGAAATACCAGACTGTTTTCATTTATTTATGGAAATATGAAAAATACGAAAGAAACATTTCTGTGCCATATCAATATAAAGCTGTTGTGGGATAACATATGGCACGGTGGGACATATAGTGCGATCGGCTTTGCGGGCCATATGTCATCCCCTGACCGGATGACAAATGGACTGCTGGGACATATGGCGTGATTTTATCAAACTGCACAATTATTACAGCATATATGCTGCTTGATCAGATTTTTACAGTTTATATGAAGTACGACCGTAAACATATAAAGTAATGCAGCACTTTCCAAATAATTATTTTTAAAATAGGTTTAGTTACTGTAGCCTACTTATTTTCAACTTGAATGTAGATGATCTAGATCGAATATTTTTATCGTTCTACTTGAAGTACTACTACATGTATGTGCTAACCAGAAGCGTATCCAGGGTGTCATAACCCCCCTTTATCATTTTATTATTTTATTTTATTTTTTGTTTACCTTTTACCAAGTGGAAGAACATGAAAATTAACCATTTCTTCTCCTTTTCTATTCACTCTTCACTTATGGACACCCCCTTTCAGAAATCCTGCATCTGTGCATGCTAACCATGCCAATTATTGAATTAAATGACAGATAGATACCTACCAATTTTTGTTACATATTTTTCTACCTTTTTATGTTATTAATTCTTAAATATAACAGATACATGTTGGCTATATAAATTTACTATTGTTGTAGGCCAAAACAAATGAAAACATGTAATGATGTAATTATTCTGTAGCAGACCTATGATCATTACTAGCTATGACTGTCTGCTACTCAAATGGGTAACTAATATTTTTTTGAAAATATAATTGCTAATAATTGAAATACAACAGTTTAACCCTTTGGACTTTTCATCCATCCCCCGCCCACCCCTCTGGGCTGGCATCTCCACAAAGAGAGACAGACAGATACTTCGAGAGAGTAAACATACACTTCTCAGCCTGGGTCAAGAGAAATAACAACAAGTAATAATAAAATGTTTGTAATCTGTTTTATTTTTTAAATCATATTGAATAATAAAATTTGTCATTATATTATATAATTATATATACACATATATATATATATATACATACATATATATATATATATATATATATACACACATATATACACACACATATATACATATACAGTGCTCGGCCTGTCGGTCGCCACTGTTGCCATTTGCGACAGAAATACAAAAGTGGCGATAAAATAGTCAATGTGGCGAAAACGTTTGGCGATTTTTTTAAAGAATTTAAAACAAAATTTCTAGTTTTCGTTTGCGAGACCAGTCTACCATTTTTTTTTTTTAGTTTGACTGGTCTCGTCATATTTCCGAATGATCAAGTTATAAATTTGAATATTTCTGTTTTATTGTACAAATTGTTAAAAACTCACTTTATATCAGTGTTCTAATCTGAAAACGAGTTAACGTTGTTGTAACATTTTAAAACGCAAACAAATAAACTAAGCATGTGAGCAATAACCGAAACTAATGACTCCAGTCACAAGTATTATAAACACTTAATCCCACATCAGACATTACATCACATTGCATATTGTCAGACCGCTTGGCATTTGACTGTATTCGGTTATTTTTTGCCTGCTCTTTGGGTAAAACAAAGGAATCAGTAATCAGGCTTATCAATGGGATCCTACTGTTTATGTCGATAGTCAAGTTTTACGTAGGAGTTTTACACTTATCATCTAACATATGTGACCAGTGTCAAATTCCTGTACTGCATCCATTTCTTAACAGACATTCTAGATGTT
>JAULBS010007320.1:0-11294 GCA_032355785.1 Symmetromphalus regularis | reverse complement strand
GTTACAAACCCATTATCTAAACCCTAGAAAAGTGACCTCAACGCTTTATTTACTACACATTTCCCCTACATCCCTTACAGTGACCCTCAAGTTACAAACCGAACCCATTATCTAAACCCTAGAAAAGTGACCTCAACGCTTTATTTACTACACACATTTCCCCTACATCCCTTATAGCGACCCTTAAGTTACAAACCCATTATCTAAACCCTAGAAAAGTGACCTCAACGCTTTATTTACTACACATTTCCCCTACATCCCTTATAGCAACCCTTAAGTTACAAACCGAACCCATTATCTAAAACCCTAGAAAAGTGACCTCAATGCTTTATTTACTACACACATTTCCCCTACATCCCTTATAGCGACCCTTAAGTTACAAACCTAATTTATTATCTAAAACCCTAGAAAAGTGACCTCAATGCATTTCTAATTACCGTCCCACTGTGCCACAATAATTAAGACCAAATCATCTGATGTCATTGGAGGCCCGAATCAATACAAGTATATCCCTCAATTTATTATATTTATAAGCCGCCACAGCCTGCCGGTAATGAGTAACTAGTTTAAAAATAATGTCACAGCAACTATTCATTGATTCCTCAACAATAATTACCGCAGAATTGACAAGGAAGCAGTTTTTCCTCATCTATTTTTTCTGCCCAGTTCCGCCTGCATCAAATCGTTATGAGGTTTTGGGCTTGAAGCTGATGAAAAGAAGCCGCATTGATCAATATGAAGACATGAAGCGCCACGCATCTGTGAGCAAATACAAATCAACATAACCATTAATCAACTCGAGCATACACCATCCGCACAGCCATTCCAATAGGCTGCAGTCCAAACCAGGCACAAATTTAATCCACTTTGTGCGGGGAAACTTATCAGTGCTTGTTAAATAAAAATAAAAAAATTCTGTTGTTCTCGATATATTGTTTGTGGTCAAATCAAGAACGGTTTTAGGTGATTGATACTATTTTTTATAAATATCTTTTTCGTAGCCAAATAAAAAAAACGAGCTTTTCTATTGTTCTGTTATTCACGATATATTGTTTGTAGTCAAATAAAGAACGTGTTTATGTAAATGATATTATACAATATTCCTAACAACTGACATGAAGATGAGATTAAAACAATATATATTTATGCTATATTTGTATTCAAATCAAACTGTTTTTGATGGCATTGTGGTTAAGCTGTCGGTCTTATGGCTGATAGGTAATCTCGATACCAACTCCAACTCTGCAAGACTCAATGATGTATGCCACTTAAACCAACCAGTGGTCCACAACTGGTTTATCAAAGGTTGTGGTATGTGCTGTACTGTCTGTGAGAAAGTGCATATAAAAGATCCTTTGCTGCTAATCAAAAAGAGTAGCCTATGTGGTAGTAGTGGGGTTTCCACAAAAGACCATGTATCGCATAATGCCGTATATCTAATAGCCGCTGAATTAACAATGTGTTGGGGTGTTGTTAAACAATCCTTTCCTTTATCCAAATCAAAATTAGTTTCCTGCTTGATACAAATACTATATTCTATATAACATACTATTTAAATGAATAACCTGTGTGTGGAAGCAGTATTTTTTTGTTAGACACTTAAAAGCCACAAATTAGACAAAGAGATGGTATATCATTAAAAATACTTTTCTTTGCCCTCTCAAAAAAAAATTAAATTTTAAAAATAAAAAGAAATAGGTCTAATTTCTCTAAACATCGTTTTTACTAAATTCCTTCCAAAAAATAAAATTCCATTTTTAAGAAAATTCTTCAAAAAAATTAAATTGAATAAATCCTTCAAAAATATGAACAAACTCAAAAGAAGCGTGTATTTACCAAATAAAACTTGTAAGAAAAAAACAAGAACCTAGCAATTCAGCTGTGACTGAAAAAAACCTATTCCCATGTTAGAAACATCAGCCATAAAGGTTCTTTAATTAAGGTTCTTTATCCACATTTACAGTGGCTTCCCATTCTTATCCATATTCTGGTCTGTCTGCTTGCATCAGCTGGCATCCCACTAGACGCAGATGACAGAATAAAACACAGAAATAGATTGATGTCATTTCAAACACCTGGTCTCAAATATAGAAAGCATTAACAAATTTTTTAACATGCCAAACTGATTTTCTTTGCTTGGCAGCTAGCTACCAGCAGAATTGGATCGACCACGTGCACCGGGCACTATCTACAATTAGATACTGCGTACTCATTTTACCACTGTTGGAGAACAAGCACAGCAGGCAATTTGTGATCACCGGTTCCAGCTATTTCTTGTACGTTCACAGGGTTACAGAATGCCACAAGTTAAATGTATTTTTCTTTGCAGGAAAAAAGTCTTGACAAGATAATTACACTCAATAGATCACAAGTGAAGTGTAATCAGACCACAACAAACCAGTACAACCGTGTTCTACTAAGTTTTACAGGATAAATGTGAACAGTGGCAGGTATAGGTAGGGCCCCCAGAGGCCAGCCACCCCACCTACCCCAAATGTTGCGATGTTTTTTTGTTTTTTTTAAATTATTATTTAACTTTAAAGAATCCAATAATTCTTTAGGGGCCCCCTCCTAAAAGGATTTTCTTGATCTGCCACTGGGGAAGATAAAAGTCCTACAGGATAATGATAAAATATTAACAAGTTCTGAAGGATAATTATTATCCTTCTCTTGTCTTAATAATAATTTATATAGGATGATAAAAGATTTTTGAGTCCTACAAGATATTGATAAAATATTCACAAGTTCTAGATAATCATTATCATACAAAAAAAAATTCTTGTCTTAATAATAATTTATATAGGGTAATGAAATTTTTCAACAGGATAATATATGAATCCCACTGGAGTTATAAAGACTAGTAAGATAACAAAAATAAAAATGAAAGAATATAGTGCACGTATGTGTGTTCCATTTGTGACAATTTCCGTATATAAGACCCCTTGTTATTAATAAAAAGTGTCAACTATATGGCAGCTGTTGCAGGTTTCTCTGGTATACTGTGACAATTTCCGTATATAAGACCCCTTGTTATTAATAAAAAAAAGTCAAATATATGGCAGCTGTTGCAGGTTTCTCTGGTATACTGTGACAATTTCCGTATATAAAACCCCTTGTTATTAATAAAAAAAAGTTAACTATATGGCAGCTGTAGGACGTTTCTCTGGTATACTGTGACAATTTCCGTATATAAGACCCCTTGTTATTAATAAAAAAAAGTCAACTATATGGCAGCTGTTGCAGGTTTCTCTGGTACACTGTGACAATTTCCATATATAAGACCCCTTTTTATTAATAAAAAGAGTCAACTATATGGCAGCTGTAGCAAGTTTCTCTGGTACACCGTGGATCATAAATTTTATACACTTGACACCTAACATTTGATAGTTGTTCTAAATAGTTCTTTAAATAGTTGTTTTAAAAAAGAGTAGCATATGTGGCAGCTGTAGTACACACATATCATAAATATCATACACTTGACACCTAACATCTGATGGTGCTCATTAAACATCTTTAAAGAGTGGTTTAAAAAAGTGTAACCTATGTGGCAGCTGTAGCAGATTTCTCCAGTACACATGTATCATAAATATCATACACTTGACGTGTAATATCTGTTGTCATCATTAAAAAAAATGAAAGTTCTTTAAATAGTTGTTTAAAAAAGAGTAACCTATGTGATAGCTGTAGCAGGTTACTCCAGTACATCACAGATCATAAATATACATCTGATACGTACCTGTAATATCTGAGGAAGGCTATTAAAAAAAAATTAATGTTCTTTAAACAGTTGTTTAAAAAAAGAGTAGCCTATGTGGCTGCTGCAGTACACCATGTATCTATCATAAATATCCTATGCTTGATACATAATATCTATTGCGGTCATTAAAACAAATTTTTTAGTCGTTTAAAAAAGAGTAGCTTATGTGGCAGCTCAAGTACACCATGTATTATAAATATTCTATGCTTGACATGTAATATCTGTTGTGGTCATTAAAAAAAATCATTTTCTTCCTTTCATAATTTCCCGACTCAAACCATAAAGAAAATTCTTGCGTTTTAACTACCAACCTGTCATTTTTTATTATCTCTTTGCTAAACTGGGTCATTCGGTGATCACTGAGCAAGAATTATCACACGTGTGTGGGTGATGGGAGATTTTCTGGGATGCCAAGCAAATCAGTCTGTTTATGCACATCATCTTAAGCAGGCCGTATTAGCCCGTGATAAATTTTCAACAGAAAGTAATTCATTATCGACCCACAGAAGCACATCAATAGTGCTTTAATGAATCAATACCATGATGGACAGCGGACACGTTGGCGTGACAAGGCCATCGGAATCATCAACATAAGAAAGCCAGTGTAGCTTTTGTCTTCTCTGTCGTCGGCGGCAACCCACAGGAAATGAACAAGTGTCCGCACTTCTATTTTCTCTCAACAGAAACGAAATCGGAAATCATTTGTTTAAAAAGTGCAAAAAACCACAGACATTTGCCTGGTCATCCATTACATTCTTCTTTCTTTTATTTTCTTCCATTTAAATGGGACTTTTTTTCCTGATATTTTCTTTTCCTTTAATTATTTCACAACAGAAACCAAACTGATGTCATCTCAAGCTTTTAGAAAAATGAAAGCTATATGTCAAGTCACCCATCACATTACCATGGAAACAGTTCTTATCACTTTTATTTTTGATTACTTTTATATTCTCTTGCCAACAACAAAAACTGAACTGCCTTTTGTTCAGGACTGTTGGCCTTTGTGGGTACTGTGTAACCGTTTGACTGGTTCCGAACATTCTCATTGAGTTTAACATGAAGCAGAAAAACTAGTCTAGCAAGCATTTACTATCTATTTGGTCCTGTAAAGTTAGTTTTATTTAACAATGCCTCAAGACCACATTGATTTTAATCTTATCATCAGCTATTGGACGTCAATCATACAGTCATTCTGAAATACTGATTTAGAGGAAACCTGCTGCCATCGCATAGGCTACTCTTTCTGATAAGCAGAAAGGGGTCTTTTATATGCACTGTCCCACAGACAGGACAGCATATACCACAACCTTTGATAAATCAGTTGTGGACAACTAGTTGGAATGGAAAATAGCCCAAACTGCAAATGGGTCCACTGAGAAGGATCGATCAGACAACCAATAGCTTCACAGGCAGACATCTATTTGGACCTGAAAATCAGAGATCTGCTGATCACTGATCAAAATCACCAAGGAAACAGCTCTCTACACTTTATTTTTTTATTATCAAAAAGCTAACAAACTAATCGCCATGAAAACTTTCTCACTTTTATTTATTTTAAAAGAAATCAAACTGAATTACCAAAGATGAAAGACAATTACTGACATTGTGTCTGATCACCCAGAAAATTAGCATAGAAATTGCTTCTCAACTTTCATTTACTCTAACTTTTACTTTCTTTCATAAGAAACCAAACTGGAATAGAGGCAAAAATCAGAGATTCATATGTCTGGTCAGCCATCAGATCACCATGGAAACGGTTACTAACTAGATTCAGTTGAAGAGGTCTGGATATTTGATAGGATGCTTGCTTGACCACCCCGTGAACAAGTTTGCAGACAAATCGTATTACCTAGTAAGATGCAATTATGTTGATCAGCGAGATTGCCTGTCAGTTTTGCCTTTGTCTGAAGTGCATGCTAAATGCCTGCAGCAGTAAATGCAAGAAGCATAACAATAAGAATGCGTATCATCAAACTTTATTGCATTGCTCTGTTGACGTTTATCAGATGGAGAAGCACTGTGATGCAAACAATCTGCAGTGATTGGGCAGGTTTGAGGCAGGCCTCTCAAAACACGACTCATTTGCCATGCATTGCCGTCAGCAAACGAGCGCATATTGAGTTATGTCTCTTGTTGCCTTCGATTAATGACTTATGCCCTTGGAGTACTCTCTTGATTGTGGCCTAAATCCCATAAATGGAAAATCATTCTCTACAAGTCATCCTGCTCGATGCAGGCAGCCATGTCATTATCATGTGATCAGTTTACTAACTGGTAACTGGACAAGATGCCTGGTAACTGGACAAGGTGCCTGGTAACTGGACAAGGTGCCTGGTAACTGGACAAGGTGCCTGGTAACTGGACAAGATGCCTTGTAACTGGACAAGGTGCCTGGTAAGTGGACAAGATGCCTGGTAACTGGACAAGATGCCTGGTAACTGGACAAGATGCCTGGTAACTGGACAAGGTGACTGGTAACTGGACAAGATGCCTGGTAACTGGACAAGATGCCTGGTAACTGGACAAGATGTCAGGTAACTGGACAAGAAGATCAGACAGAAAACACAATAAAATACCAACTTCAACAGTGGATCCATTTGGACCATTTCTTCATTCCTGTTAAGATCCACGACTGGTATTTGGAAGATTGAGATGTTTTATCCAGTCTATGAGAAAATGAAAGATCCATTGCTAGAAACAGAAGAGATGTCTATGTAAAAGAAGTTTGTTGGTTGTTTTCTTTTTTCTGTAAACACTATATCTGACACCTGTTATGTAATTAAAACAATATAATAGACATATGTTTAACATTCTTTTCTCAGCTTATAATTTTATTTGTAAACAATGCATCTGACACCTACATGTACATGTATGTGTAATCAACCAGTAATTAAAACAATGCACGAGGGTTTAGTTCTACATTCTTTCCCATCTTCTATAAATTTTTGACATAAACATTGGTTGTCTGCATTTCTCTAGGACTAACTACTGCAAATACATGTAGTTCAATGTTACTAGTCCATGTGCTGAAATCCAGGGATATGGTCACATTTTTGCAATTTGGAGGAGTGGTTGTTGAGACGGTGTGGGTAAAGTCAGACATTGTGAGCACCTTAGGTGTGAAGCCATGAATTTTGGGAAACCAGGAGAATTTTTCTAATACTGACCCCTTTGGAGAAATTTTTGTATATTTTGGGTTCCTTAGCTGTAACATTTTTTTATCATTAACAAAAAAACATTGCTTTTATGAGGTGTTTCCCACCTTTCTCCACCCCAGCAGGATTGTCATTTTGAACTGATTGCCGATCAAAATAATCAGTTAAAACCAATTTCTGATTGGTTGTTTTTTCTGCTCTGGACTCACCAGAGGAGTCTAAAGTGCCCCCCACCTCCCTCATGGCCTGATTGGTCACTTTCACAATTCAATCTGTTATTCCAAAACAAAATGAAAACCTTGCTCCAGGTTTGCTACCTTTAATAAAAACACAATGTGTATATATGTGGCTTCCAAATGTTCTGCATTGAATCAAGTGACATTTGCTGCCTCCGACAGCACTGCACATGAATAAACTAATTCCACAAAATAATGACTTTACATCACTGTAATAACGTAATGCATTAAATAAATGCTACTTTCTAAACTTCAATCAATACTATCAAAAGTTTGACTACACAATTCATTTCACCAAAATAATGACCTAACATTACAGTAATAAAACAATGCATTAAATAAACACTACTTTCTAAACCTCAATCAATAATCATCAAAAATTTGATTACACAATAAAAAAAATTTAAAAGCTATGCTTTTTATGTAGATAAAAAAATTAGTTGTATGTCCATACACAGCAAAATAATGATGTATTTAATTTCTGCACTATCCCCATGTTGTGAAAACCGTTATTAAATGCCCCATGAAGTGTGACAACCAAAACAATGGGTATCACAGGGCCAGAGCAGGTTATTGTTATGTTGAGCAGTGTTGTCAATATTACACATGGGCAGTGCTATCCTACAGCTTGTACAATCGGTGTTTATCGACTGACAACAGAATACCCATGGGTACCATTCTTGTCTAAATATAGAACACTATCTCATCACAAGCTGTCCCACATAATGTTGATCAAAGCTCTGACAAGATAACAGAACAACATGACGTTTTATTGAGTGGTGTGTTTTTTTTTTACTGTCTGCATAATATAAATATTAGGCTAAAGAATGCAGAATGTAATCAAAAGGAAAGATAAAGAATTGTTTGTTTATCGACACCCTACCACATTGTTTTTTATTCAGCAGCTATTAGGAAAAGAAAGGTTTATTTAATGACACCCGAGCATTGTTTTTTTTATTCAGCGGCTATTAGGAAAAGAAGGGATTATTTAATGACACCCCAGCATAATGATTTTTATTCAGCGGCTATTAGGAAAAGAAGGGATTATTTAATCACACCCCAGCTAATTTTTTTATTATTATTCAGCGGCTATTAGGAAAAGAAAGGTTTATTTAATGACACCCGAGCACATTGTTTTTTATTCAGCAGCTACTAAGTGTTCGACATATGGCATTCTGTGGCTCATGGACTTTAGAGGAAATACTCAACAGCCACATAGGTTACTCTTTTTCTGTTAGCAGCAAGGTATCTTTTATTTACCCTTTCCCACAGACAGGACAGACAGCCTTTGATAAACCAGTTGTAGAGCACTTGTCGCACAATGTACCTGAGGACAGTTTTTCTATTTTTGCAAAACTCGTTTGCAAAAGAATGCACATTTTAAATAAGTAAAATATTCTAAGAATAGAAAAGAATGAACAGTTGTTTAATGACATCTACCAGAAAAATACAGATCTCCCATTGGCCATTTCCTACTGGGCATCTTCTGGGTTAATATCAATAATTTAAAAAATAGGACACAATTGTTCTTTTGAACTTCAGATTTCTATAAGTTCAAGAAATGACATTTTGTGTTACATGGAGATTAAAAACCAAGTTTACTGAACACCATGAGAAATTAATGGGTGATTTTCATGCTATTTTATACTTATAATCCTCAAACAAGTTTCCCACACTTTCTAAGATGGGCATGAGAAATTAATGAAGTGGTTTTCCAGCTGTTTTATATACAATTCTGAAAGAAGATTGCCACATTTTCTACGACACGCATGCAAGTGCGATTATTTATTTATTATTTAATCATTACAAGTCAATAACAGACGTCTGGGAAGGTTGCATACCATCATTTTTTTATACATGTTATTAACAAACAATTAGGTCAGAAGAACTCTTAATCAGGAAACACAAAATTAGTTTAGAGTTATCATTCCCTATCAGTTCTTCTGCTCACGGGCTGGTTAAAATTTATAAAAACTACTTGTTCTTATCTTTTATATCCACTTTCCTACAGACATGACAATACATTCCATGGCCTTTGATAAAATACCTGACCACCAGTTGTGGACAACTGGTCAGTGTAAGTGGCTTATACCTATCCATTGAGACTTTGCGAAGCACTTACTCAAGGCTGGAACTGGCATCGAGATTAAAAATCCAAATCCCATGCCTCAACTGAGATTTGATCCGAGAACCTACCAGTCATGAGACCAACAGCTTAACCATTGCATCACCAAGGCCAGTAAATAACATAGTAGATAATAAACAGACAACATATACATGTGTAGTGTTCTCCATCTACAAATATGCAACCAAATTTACTTTTATTATTAATCAGAGGATAAAGACCAACAAATAACATGGTAGATAATAAACAGCCAACATATACATGTATAGCGTTCTCCATCTACAAAGTTGCAAACAAATTTACTTTTATTATTAATTCGAGGATAAAGACAGCTAAATAACATGGAAGATACTAATGAGACAACATATACATGTGTAGTGTTCTCCATCTACAAAGTTGCAAACAAATTTACTTTTATTATTAATCTGAGGATAAAGACTGGTATATATAACATGGTAGATAATACTGAGACAACATATACATGAGTAGTGTTCTCCATCTGCAAAGTTGCAAACAAATTTACTTTTATTATAAATCAGCGGATAAAGATTTATATTTAATATACAGCTTTATTTTATTAATTGGATACCTGTCAGGTGTGATATCTTAATTTGTCAGTCAGTCACTGTTCTCTGTTAAACTGAAGTCAAACCGAATAAAGGTATCAAACATTTAATATTAATATTTATCTTATTAATTAGAGAGCTGGTCGAATGGTACTTCACAATACAGATCAATAACTATTTCGCTAATGAAACTAGTAGACAGTACAATACAAAGATACCAGTCTACATCTATGAAGAGAAAAAGATTCCATTTCTAATCAGGTCAATGGTTTCCTTTTTTTTCTTTTTTATAATTTTCTATTGTTTTTTGTGAATCAATAAAGTGTTAAAAGGTTGTGTGACACATGTTTGATAAAATTTTTGATTAAAACTTTGGTTATTTTATAATGAATCAAAATATACTATTCAAAAAAATTAGGACAATGTGACGTAAATGAAAATTTTAATAATGATCATGTTTATTATTTTATATACAACATATAGCACTGAAACAAATGATCAGCACTTAAATGTTTCATCCCAAAATAAAGCCATAGACTGCAATTAATGCATTAAAATATATAAATTTTTCTTAATTTCTTGTTTCATAATGGAAGCACTCAATTTTGAGTCAAGTCTAGAAATCCAATACTTGCTAAAATAATGTAGGTTTATTTACTTTTATATCATACAACAGTAAACAGTAATGGACACACAGGAGTATGAGAAGGTTTAAACCCACCCCACCCCTCTTTGTTTTTCTTAAAAACTATTTTTCTCACACACATGGATGTCACACACATCTTTATTACTATATTTACATATTTAGGTTTCTTGTTGTTCCCCACATAATTTATATAGTTAGTTTTGCTTGTATCCTTCCTTAAAAAGGGGAAATAATTTTGTTTTGCCTATTAACCCACCACCCCTCCTTGAAACTGGTTTCTGTACCTGTATAAGTCAAAAACTATAAAACATAAAAAATTACAATGTTCCCTAAATTACTTTTAGTAGTATACATATATTTTATGTACGAATCAATATATTAATATATAAAATATTTCTCACTTTTGTGTTTTGTAACTTAATATTTATATGTTTATTAGTTCCGACTTGACTGTTATTACACCCTTGTTCCCTTGTAATCTTCACCAACTATAACAATGTGATAGATGTGATGTCTATGATGGAATCACCTGCTTAATTCCACACTAAAATTAGCAAAACATAATTGCACGTACACCAATGCCTGCACAGGTTCATTTGAAATGAAATTAGTCTAACTGGGACAGGGAGGAATGTAATCAAGGAGGAAATCACTCTAAGAAAGAAGTGAAATGGTTTAAACTTCATGACCCGCGTGCACGGAAACAAGATCCAGACCAAAGCCTCCAGGAGTATAGAGGAAGCCACTCATGAAGTTGCGCCATCTGTATATATATATCTGTATATATATATATATATATCTGTATATAT
>JAULBS010007309.1:0-11295 GCA_032355785.1 Symmetromphalus regularis | reverse complement strand
CATTGTTAACTGTAAATTACTACTGTAAATAGTAAAGTATAAAATACAAATATATATATTGTCTTACATCTGGAGTTGTGTGTTGTATGATATATATTCAACATTACGGAACGATAAGAGAAAATAGACAGAAAACCTATCTGTAACAATATGAAAGACTGGTAATTGACGTGTAAGACGAAATGGTAGTGGGAGCGGAGGAGGGAAACGCATAATATGTAATAAAACTTCTGGATATATATTTTCCTTATAGATGCGATTTGATTATTTTATAAGACAGTAGTTTACGAGGTATTTTAAATTGTGTTCACAGGGTAGTTTTTATGTTTATATATACAGAACCGGATTTAGACCTTGGAGGGCCGTGGGCACTTCAGTTTTGGGGACCCCTCAACATAGAAATTAAATTGCTAAATAATTATTTTTAATGAACTAAAATGAACGGATAGAGCTTATTTTATAATTATTTGATTTTTTAATAAAAGAAGTCGTTAGTCTGGGGGCCATATAAATATCATTATATATATCATTACAGTTCAAGTGACTGGCACTTCTGCACCTAAAGCTGGTCCTCTGCAGATTTATTACAATTCGTCCTGGAACATCGTTTGCGATGACGGCTTTGATGACGTGGCAGCTAGAATCATCTGTCGTCAGATGGACTACATCAGCGGGGAGAGTATCTGTTGCTCTGCATATGGAGACACTCATGGCGGCCAGAAAGCAGACGATAGTACAGAGAACGCAGACGACAGCAATGTAGACTGGTACTCGCTTCAATGTGAAGGAAGTTAGAACAGTCCTCTCGAGTGTGACATCCAACCTGGGTGCAAGTCAAAGCTGTATGCGTCTGTGATGTGCTCCGATAGAGATGACGTTTATGATGAAAGTGAGGATTAAAACAATATAAATTGTTTTGATTTATGTGCCAAAGATAAAACATTCAGTGAAAATATTCCGGGTTTAATGTAATTTGCTACGGCAAAGAATTCCTGGTGTCTGATTAAAACTGGATTCGGAATCTCATTCCTTGAATAAAAGTTATTAAGGATCTTTTATCTTTGGACATGAACTCCACCATAACATATTTCCAGGAGGTCTCTGTATATTTTGGTTTATTTATGTAACATTAATGACTTTTTTTCGTTGATTGAAACCATGATGAAATTGGCTGGGTGTAGGTGAGAGTCATTTCTTTTGTTGGCATCATATAGTGTAGAGAACTCTCCTTAGATTAGTCAGTCTATAACATTCATTGGGAACCAAGAGCGAAAATCGAGTTCTGGAAGTGGAGAGAGTTGCAACGGAGTATCTCCTCTGTCCAAAACGTGAGTAACGGAGCATCCCCGCTGTCCAAAAGGAGAATGGACGCCATTATAGACTCCACTGTGTACTTCGGTATATTTGCACTAAGACCACATAAAGAGAAATACTGGTAAAGATTATTATTTAGACATTTTAATTTCTATTTTTCAAAGCAAAAAGTGGGAGTATAATTATATAGGCATTCCCCTATCCAAAAGTGGTAAGAATGTGCCCCTCCCCCCCCCCCCCCATCCCACTCAACGTCCGTGTTGGTAACTGCTGCAAGGTGTCTTCTATTGTTTGCTTTTTTCAGATTACTGTTATTTAAGGTGCCAGTTTGCATAGTTTAAACAAGGTATCTTCTTTCAAGCAGTTAAGAATGTGATGGATTTAACAATTGTAAGCGTACATCTTTTAATGAGAATAACAATTTCCACCTCTCTTGTTACAGGGTACATATTTCATTTTAAATCTGAAACCGTTAGTTCAGGACCAATAATAGTCGAGTATCATGGAAGAAATGGGTACCTATGTGATGTCTCCTGGCTAGATGTTGATGCTGGCGTCTTCTGCAAAGATCATGAGTATTCCGGTGGAATAGCCTGGCATTTGGTTTCATCCTCTAATGGCGGCAGCAAGAAAAATATTGATATGCCGTATTTGGCAAGTGATATGAATTGTAAAGGAAAGGAACGATCTTTAACGTTATGTTCTTTTCGTGGAAGGACACACATGGGAAACTGCAGTACAGGCAATATTGCTGGCGCAATTTGTTGGAACAATACTAAAGGTACTGAACTAATTATTGCTTATTTTTCTTATGTTAATTATAAATTGTTTTGTGTTTTGGTGGTGTTGTTATTTGTGTTGTGTTATGTCTTGTTATTTCTGTTATGTTATATCTTGTTGTTAGTGTTGCTGTTGTCTTCTCTTGTTATTGCTGCTCTTGTTTTATGTCTTGTTGTTATTTGTGTTATTTATATTATAAATGATAAGCCATATAAATATAACTGCCAACAGTACTAATGCGATAAAGTTGACCTTGACGAATCTGTTTAATTGAGATTATATAAACATTCCATTTTCATAATTTAACATATATATTTCAATTTGGAATCATTAGTTTAATAAAAAAAAAAATTCAGTTTTGATGTATTTGTAATATTTGTTATAACTTCATAACTGTATATCACAGTGAGAGATCCCGTTTTAACATGATAAATGATTTCATTTGACTGTGATATTTAGTGGCTTAGCTAGATGGAGGCCTTTGGTGAGGTCATGTCCCCTTCCCAATCAGACTTCGTTTTTTCCCATAACCCTTTATATTTTCCTGACTTCGAATTAACAGATTTATAAACAGTGTTGGTTCATCTGCCCCATTCCTAAAACATCTTAGCACGTCAAAAGTAATATGATATGACACGACAGGGGCGTTGGAACGAAATTCATATAGTGTAGGTGAGGGCTGCTCACTTTTCTGAACATCAGAATTTGCTAGTGAATAATTTAACAATGAATAAGAACATATTTATGGTAATTATTGGGGGGCTGCAGCCTCCTCCAGTCTCCTACCCCTGGCTCCAACGCCCCTGATATGATGTGGTGAGATATAAATGTATCTTTCAGAAGGTATATCATACCGCCTCTCTGGTGGAGGGAAAACCGATGGTAGAGTTGAGATCTCTGTAGGTGGAGTCTGGGGAACGGTCTGTGGTATCTTCTGGGACGACAGGGAGGCGGGAGTTCTGTGTAGACAGCTGGGACATTCTGACGGTTATGCTGTGGACAACTCTCCATATGGACGTGGTTCAGGTCCCGTCTGGTTGAGTCATCTGCATTGTGAGGGATCAGAGTCTAGTCTACATGAATGTCCTCACGGAGGGTTTCAAAACGATCTGTCTGCTGCAGGAGAAACATCCAGATATGATGACCACAGTCACGATGCAGCAGTGTACTGTGTTGGTGCAGGTTAGAGATACATATCTACTGTCTGTGATTTAAAAAGATATGATCATTTTGAAATATATACTCAACCAAAGAAGAAAGTATGCACGTTGAAATATTTTTTCTTTCATGGAGTTGTCACTGTAATTGTTCAATTGGCAGCAAACACGTGCGAAACTTGTAATATTACTGCAAACACACACACACACATACACACATCTGAATGGTATGGTTATAAAATTCCAAAATTGTTAGATTTTAAATAAGTGAAGTCTTTCTAAATCATCAATGACATTGTAACTGACAAAATGTAATGCACTTGTATTACCATTTAATAATATTTTTCATCTAATTTGATGGTTTTGAGAGTAAGTTGCAACAAAAATAAATTTTGTTGGATTTTCTTTTTTAATTAGACCTTTTTTATCTTTAGATTGACTGGATTCATGTGGGGAAATGTTTCTTTTTGTTTGCAGTACGTCTCAGTTTGGGATACAACTCCTCCCAGGGTGCTGTGGAGGTCTACAGGAACAGACGTTGGTTAAGTGTTTGCGATCACACATTCAACAAAGAAGATGCAACAGTAAGTTAAACTTCTGATATCGTTAACTTTTTATCTATCTAGCGTATTCTCCTGTTATTGTTGTATATTAAAATATAAACACAGAAGTCAAGACGTAGACTACTAGTATATATTTATATACTGCTGTATTAAACACTTTTACATTTAACAATAATACTTGGCAACAGTTACAGCAGTGAGACAGAACAACTAGGTGTGCGGACTGTATATAATCATCCAGTGTCCTGTTCTACAAAGGGATAAAATAAATGATTGATGTTTGTTGACAGACTGTGTGTTGCTTAGCTACAGGTAACAATTAAAAGTTATTGACCTAGAAGTGGAACTAATTCATCTGGATTGACTGCATCTAATTACATCAAAGTTTTCTAGTTGACGGTGTATAGTAAATAATTGTTTTGGCTAACAACTTGAATGAACATACATATATATTAATTTATCAACATTACACAGGCCTCTGCAACGTTCGTAGTAGGCCCATGCAAGATAGGAAATGTAGGCCCCCATTTCAAACTGCTCATTAAGTATTTTTGTAATCAGTGCTAAATACCAGGGGGAGTAGACCCCCTCAAAATCGTAGGGCCATGCCAACTGGCCTTCTCTATCCGGGCCTGACATTACATTGCTATTGTTCGTAATTCATATTGTTTGAAATTCTGGACTGTGCCACTACCATGTCTGTCTGAATGCCAATGCACTATTACTATTAAAATAAAATCGTGGATCCATCCAAGACTGTATAAGCTTTACTATTTATGTTTAACTTACTGCAGGTCTGCCTTCCTGGCTGTCATCTAAAACGTTTGATTTCTATCTTTATAAGATTGTCTGCCGATCTCTGGGATTTCACTATGGTGTTGACTTGCCTGGGTCTAGATTCGGCTGTACGGTTGCACCTAGTGGCATCACCAATGTACGCTGCTCTGGTCATGAGACAGACTTTACACAGTGTTCCATGAGAGAATCAAATGACTGTTTGTCTGGAAGTTACGCATCTGTAGCATGTGACCACCACCCAATAAGAGATTCAGGTAAAATAGTTAGGTATTTTAAGATACATAATATATTATACATAACATTAATGTCTAAAAACAATTGTTTGGATCTATATCACAATATTAAAAGAGCCAACAGTTTAGTACTCTATCATGTACAAAATACATTAAATTAGACCATTATTTAAGATGTTACACAGTTTCCAAGATGTAGTTTCAAATTCCATCTTATTAGTTACTCTGTAAAGTGTTAAAGATTCGCATAAACACTTACTCATCTTTACCCGAAATAAAAATAATTCCCATAAAAAAAACCCATTAATATTCAGTATATCTTCTTGACATTTTGTATAAATATTAGGTCTTTCGTTTAATTTCCAAAACCGTTTTCCTTTTTGTTCTACATTCCCTAGAAGAAAAGTTATTGTTAAAAACGATGGTGCCAATCAGATGTGACACGAAGTTTAGTAACTTGCATTTGTTTTGAGATCACGTTTTATTCCATACTTATTCACTTTAGAATTGTAATACCCCTACTTATTTTGAACAGTATATTATATGTTGAATGCGCTTTATTTCCTGTGTTTATCAGGCTTTGAAATAAGAATAATACCAGACATTGCTGCCTCTATTTCTCATGGTTACTTGGAGGTACAACAACAAGGAATATGGGGTGAGATAACTATGAAAGGTTTGGATGACAAAGGCGCACATTTAGCATGTGTAGATCTGGGATATACTTGGGGTATTAAATATGCACCTACAAGAGACGGTTCTGCGAGACCTAGAAAAGGGAAAATAATACAGGCTAGCAGCGTGTTGTGTGATCACTTGGCAAAATCTTTGAAAGACTGTGAGTTTAAAAGATCACAAGATGCTTCGTGTGATTATGATGTCCAAAGAGCAGGAATCTTTTGTTCTCGTCATAGTGGTAAGTCTAAATTATTGTGTTTCCATAGCCTACAGTTTTAGACACTTGGTATTAAATGATTGTTTGTTTAATGACATAACTGCGCGGTGTTTATCCAGCATCTATTAAGTGTCAAACAAAGTATTTTCAACTGATAGTCTTCAATTAACCCACTAATAGCACATAAGCTACTTTTTCTGATAGCAACAAATGTCTTTTTCATTCATCTTCCCACAAACTGAACCAGGCCCGTGCAAAGCTAGTATAAGACCCAGGTCGGATGAGAAATGTTTCCCCCATCTCAAACTGCTCATTAAGTAGTTTTATAATCAGTGCTAAATACCAGGGGGTGTAGGCTGCCTCAACAGCATAGACCCGTGCCATCTGGCTCATCTGATGCCCCCTCTCTCCTTCTGGCCTGAACAGAACCACATATACCACAATGTTTGTTATACCAGTTGAAGAACACTGGATGGAATGGGAAATAGCCAGTTAAACAATCTCCACCCTGGGTAGGATTTTGTATTTTACTAAAGGAGTTTGCCTTTGAGAATACTCAGTAATTGTAAAGTATTTCTTTTGAATTCCAATGGTCGATGATAAGATTAAAAAAATCAATGTGTTTTAGAGGTGTCGTTAAATAAAACAAACTTTACTTTCTGTTAAGTATTTCTAGATAATACAGAATTTTAAAGGGTCAAAATTACACTTTTTATAATTGTTTGCTTGATAGAACCATTTGGTAAATAATGTTTATGGTTGTAGATTTTAAAAGTAGTTAATTGTTGTTTAACTAGGAGTATACTGTAGAAGCTAGATTTTTTATGAGAGTTGATTGACAATTCCTTCATAATAAATTGTTGCTCCAGTGATTTTGTTTTTGTACATTTGTTTTAAAATCAATATTATAGGAGTCATCCTAATTATTTTAACAATTAATCTACAATATCAGTGCATTTGAGAACAATACAATCAGTAAAAGTGTAAATGTATTATTTGACCTTGAACGTTTCTATTTTTAAACTTGTATTTCATCTAGAAACAATCTTCCGTTTGTCTGGGCACTCGGATTCAATGCAAGGGCGAATAGAGATGAGATTTGAAGGACGATGGGGGATGTTTTGTAGCATGGTAATAAATCCACAAGCTGCTGCTAAGGTGTCTTGCAAGAGTGCTGGATACATTGATGGGTTGCCTCTCTTGGGATTACGCTTTGCTCAGTCTGACGACAGCATTCCTATTTGGTTCCATCAGATCGAATGCTCAGGCAGAGAGAACACAGTGCTGGAATGCATCTCAGATGGATTCAACAAAACATTGATAAAGGGGATGACAAACAAATGTGAAGAACCTCTTGCAGTTAAATGCTACAATTCTGAAATTGGTATGTATATATTATGTAAAAATATAATTTATTCATGTTGCATCTTTAAAGCAGAAGTGAAAAGTAATTCCGTTTTGGGTTATTGTTTTCATAAACACCAGGGGTGTTGGAGCCGGGCAGGCTGGGGTCTGTAGCCCGCTCTTACAACCTTTGTTGTAAAACAATATATCATTTTTAGACTTATTTCTTCACTTGTAAGTTTAATGTTAGAAGTGATACTTTATTTGTTTATTTATTTATTTAATGTTTGTTTAAAGACACACACACACACACCCCTCGCAGCACAAACAAAATAATCTTCGGCTTTTGGAGGTCATACAGTGGATAAACATAAAACAAATATTAAAAAGTAATCAGTGTAAAGAGTCGATATATTTTAGTATATACAATTGAAATAGAAATATACATGATAATCGAATACATATAATTATGATAAAAATCTAAAAGTCAAATATATTAAATAACACTATGATAAAAATAAATTCAATGAATTAAGAATGATAAATAAATTTATGATAAAATTGAGTTTCTTTTAAAAACTTAATAATGAGTTGTGGGTGGAACCTAAAGGATTCAAACTTACCCTCATTACCAAAAACATTTGTCCTAACCTGAGCAAGGTGAGGACACTTCCCCAAAATATGTCACACAGTCAGTCTACACTGAAGTGGCGGATCCTTGTTAAGAATAAAAATATGAGTTAAATATGTATGACCAGTACGAGAACAACACGAAACAACTTCATCGTTTCATGTTGAAGTTGTTTATTTATCCTTTGTTAGATGTTAGATGTTCTTAACAACTACTTATTTGTACACATCACATTTCCATTCAAGCCCTCACTGATATCCGTCTCGTCAACAACATTGACAATGACAAGAGCTCTGGAAGACTGGAGGTGTATTTACGAGGGCCTGATTCCTGGGGGACAGTGTGTGGTCTGTTGTGGGATGATTTAGATGCAGATGTCGTCTGCCATCAGCTGGGTTACACAACAGGAGAGGCAGCAGATGGTGGAAGGTTTGGATCAGGAACTGGACCCATTTGGATGTCTGATGTTGGGTGTAGAGGAACGGAACGACAGATACAAGATTGCACTTACACAGGGTTTTATGTCAATGGTTGCACACACTCACAAGATGTTGGGGTCATTTGTAGAGGTATTTTATTTGTATAATATCCTGCATATTTGATGCAATATTTTGCTAAAATACCTCTAAATAAAATATGTGTGCGTCATGGCTAATGCAAAAATTATTTATTAGAAGAAAAAACAATAGATAGAATAGTGGATAATGGATATAGTGTATGCATGTAATAATATATAAACAAGACAGTTTATTCAGTTAATTATGTGATTGAAATACTACGCTTGACTCCCATTAATGAATGCTTGACTCCCAAAATAAAACCCTGTGAGTCATGATGATTCCTATTTTGCAGATGCTAGGTGGAACCCTGCAGTATTAATAGAGTAATATAGAACAAATAATTGTTATTTCCAAGTTGATGCGTTTCATGTTTAATACTGCATTGGTTATTTGAAATAACGATTGTTAACACTTTAATTTACAAAATAGAAGTCAAAATTGATTGCTTTAGTCTTTTGTGACCAGCTTAGGAAATACTGCTAGGATTGGTTTTAACATATTTTGTTCCATACAGAAGAATCAAAATATATATATTTTTTTTTTAGTTTTCTTTTCTAACATTAGCATGACAGTATACTCCAAATATCAAGAATATTTCATTTTCAAATTATTCCCAATTTTAACTAATGAATTAATTTGCCCCACTCACACTTAAGTACAGAGTATGACCAAATATAAGAATACTTTTATAATCAGTAGTATCTTTAGTTTTGAAACCTTTGTTCAATTTTGTTTTTATATAAGTAAAGTTTGTTACTTCTATTTAAGGCAAAAATTGTAATTTATTCAATATCTTTTAAAATACGGTTTGGCAACCATTTATTGTTTCCTACTTTATAATTTATTCACATCTAACTTTGGACACCCCCTTCTAATATTAAACATTTTAAAAATATATTTGATAACCCTTACAACATTTCTGAAATGTGTCATGGAAGTTAGTAGAAAACGTAGGCTAATAACTTAGGGTTAGTCTTTCTACATAGTGCAAAATTGTTCGAAGTTAAGGTATGTCAAATGAAGATAGAAATGATAGTGCCAAAAAAGTAAAGTTTGTTCTATTTAACGACGCCTCTAGAGCACATTGATTTCTATCTTATCGTCGGCTATTGGAAGTAAAGTTTGTTTTATTTAACGACGCCTTTAGAGCACATTGATTTCTATCTTATCATCGGCTATTGGAAGTAAAGTTTGTTCTATTTAACGACGCCTCTAGAGCACATTGATTTCTATCTTATCGTCGGCTATTAGACATCAAACGTACGGTAATTTTGACATATTTCTTTAGAGGAAACCTGCTGCTGCCACATAGGCTACTCTTTCCGATAAACAGCAAGGTTTTTTTTATATGGTTCCCACAGACAGGACAGCACATACCATGGCCTTTGATGAACCAGTTATGGACTACTGGTTGGGATGGAAAATAGCCCAAACTGCAAATGGATCTACTGAGATGTTAGTGCCAAAAGTTCCAAAGTTATTTTAAAGTAACTACAGAGAAATGATTAACTATCTATTTTAGGACTGAGAAAAGAGGACACCATTTCACATAGACATTCTGGTCCACAGACCCAGAAAGTATCTTCTTCTCACGATGTTCCACCTTCAGCTATTGCTGTCCCAGTTGTGGTCATCATCCTGACTGCAGTCTGCCTCGTGCTGGGGACTCTCTGGTACCGCAGACGACAGAAGAAGGATGAGATGAAGGAACACCTGGTAGAAGATGATCCTCTTGGACCAGTCTCTTTTGGAAAAGACTGCGTTCACTTCGTGAATAACCCAGCAACTGCTGGAAATGATGGTGACTCTGCTGTCACAGTTCAAGACATTGATAACCCTGTATTTAGTGAAGTAAACCCATCGCTTGAATACGACAATTGCATGCATACTTATCTGGAACTGCAGAGTGTTACTGATGCATGAAGTGTTGCGTAATCAAACCTGTCTTTAAAGACTACAAGAGATATTCACAAAGTAGCCTTTTAAGCGAGTGCTTTTTAAAGATAGGTGGTTGTTCAGGGTATAAAATTTGCCTTTTTAAAAGAAAAAACAGCCTGATCATTTTTTAAAAGGAACCAGTTAATATTTTAGCAAGACTGATATAAAATTAATACGGTCAGATTTAAAATTATGATAACAGTAGATTTATTTACCATTCACAGAAGTTTTGAAAAATTAAGTTACAGTAGTAAAATCAAGTAAATAGGATTTTTTGCTAGGAATGTAGTCGCTGTAGTATTGGCCAGCATTACTCACTTTTCACAAAATTAATTTTAACCAGTTCAACGGCATGAAAACTAGTCATGGCTGGCTCTTTTATACTGATTTCGAACCCTGTTAATATAGGTTGTTATATACAAATATGAATGTAAATGTTTTGTGGTTTGATTATAAATTATGTACACAGTAGAATGTAGAAGAACATTAAGACTCGAAATAAAATGAAATATAAATACCAGTGGCATGTAGCCATCCTTTCATTTGATCACTTGTTTATATACATATCTAAACTTTTAGGAAGAACTGATGCTTTTTATTGTTTAATAACAAATCTTATTTCATTTCCTAATTATTGTAATTTGTTTTGTGCATAAACAGTTTATAAAATAATATAATAAAGCCTTTTTATTCTATTATTTAATTTATGGATGGCCGAAATAAAATTGCAACAATTTTTGTGTTTTGTTGATATTTTCAAATAATATTGAAGTGCCTAGTCTGTCCACAAATAGCTTATTCTCACAATCGGTACACAATGTGAACTTTGTGGTGGCCAGGAATAAACTGGACTGACAAACATCACACCATGTGTTCAGTCCACCGGCCACAAATATGTTCCTTCTGAAGCGAGTAAGCATGTTGTGAAGCATCCTCGCAATGTCAGGGGTCACTCCGAGTCCGTTTGGACCCTTGACCAACATAGCTCATAAAAACTTGGGCTGTTTACTGCGCCATCTATACGAAAACATTTTTGGTGATATCATACTTAAAAATATTATCCAATCAGATCGCTCGTTTTA